>JASUUG010000801.1:0-55293 GCA_030449905.1 Luvunga scandens
CGTGTGCTCACTTTTTGACCAAATGCTCGCCCGCGGCCAATGGCACGCGGCCACCCCGCCAAGGCACGCGGCCACCCAGCCAAGGCCAGGGACAGGGCCACGCTCAAGCTCCCTACCCTTGCCCGGGGGCGGCACAAGTTTGTGTTGCGTGTGTGCGAGGTGTGCGGCGTACCTTGGTCGCGAGCATGTGCTGCATTTTGAGCAAGGCACGCAGCCAGCCCGACCAAAGCCAAGGCACGCAGCCACCCGCGGCCAAGGCCAAGGCCATGGCACCCAGCCACCACGGACAAGGCCTAGGCACGAAGCCACCCGCGGCCAAGGCCAAGGCCATGGCACCCAGCCACCCGCGGCCAAGGCCTCGGCACGCAGCCACCCCGTGGCCAAGGCCAAGGCACGCAGCCACCCCGTGGCTAAGGCCAAGGCCTAGGCACGAGAAGCCACCCCAGCGGCCAAGGCCTAGGCACGAAGCCACCCGCGGCCAAGGCCATGTGCTGTAGCTCACGGATCTTGGCCAACTTTCGCGTTTCGGGCGGGGTGGCATTTTGCGGTGATGCATTAGATCGTGCGACAGTCGAGCGTCGGAGAAGGCGGAGTCAATTCCGAGTCGAACCTCATTTTCGTCTGATTTAGCGAGCGTGCGGGGGTGCGAAAAGGGGGCGAAAGCGTGCCCGCGGGTGGTCGGTTGTGGTAGAACTGGGCGGGGGCCTCCTCACGGTGCTAGTACTGTTTTCCTCTCGAAGAAATGGCGAAAATAATGCGGGAGACCCTGCGCCCATTTTCCGCCCGAAAAGGCCAAAATCCGTGAGCTATAGTACGGATTGCGGCCAATTCGCGTTTCGGGTGCGTGGGATTTTGCTGGCGTGGTCGGGTTTGGTGGGAGTCGGTGGTGGGAGAAAAGCGGAATCAATTCCGAGCTCAAACTCGTTTTACGGCCATTTACCGCCAGACGGGTCCCAACAAGGGTGGGCAACTCGAAATCCGATTCGGCAAAACCAGAGAAAGAGGTGGAAGGTAGGTGTGGATCTCAAGTTTTGGTCCAAGAATACGAAGCACATTTTGGCAAGGACCGTGTGCTCACATTTTGGCCAAATGCTCGCCCGCGGCCAAGGCCAAGGCACAGGCCAAGCCTCGAGCTCCTATCCTTGCCCGGGGGCGTGGCCCAAGTTTATGTTGTGTGTGCGCGAGATTGTGCGATGTGCCTTGGTCGCGAGCATGTGCTGCATTTCGAGCAAGGCACCCAGCCACCCCGCGGCCAAGGCCGTGTGCTGCACGCAGCCACCCCGGATCTTGGCCAAGGCTTTCGCGTTTCGGGCGGTGCGGGATTTTGGAATGATGCATTAGATACGCCAAGCGACAGGTCGAGCGTCGGAGAAGGCGGGCTCACGGATCTTGATTCGGGTCGAACCTCATTTCACGTCTGATTTAACGAGCGTGCGTGCGAGGAGTGCGAAAAGGGGGCGAAAGCGTGCCCTTGGTGTTCGGTTGTGGTAGAACTGGGCGGGGGCCTCCTCACGGTGCTAGTACTGTTTTCCTCTCGAAGAAATGGCGAAAATAATGCGGGAGGCCCTGCGCCCATTTTCCGCCGAAAAGGCCAAAATCCGTGAGCTATAGCACACGGTTGCGGCCAAATTTCGCGTTCGGGGCGGCGTGGGATTTTTGCTGGCGTGGTCGGGTTTGGTGGGAGTCGGTGGCGGGAGAAAAGCGGAATCAATTCCGAGCTCGAAACTCGTTTCTGACCATTTACCGCCAGAGAGCGGGTGCCCAAGCGGGTGGGCCAACTCGTCGATTCAGGCAAAACCAGGAGAAAGAAGTGGAAGGTAGGTGTGGATCTCAGTTTTGGTCCAAGAATACGAAGCAACGGCAAGGACCGTGTGCTCACATTTTGGCCAAATTTTGGCCAAGGCCAAGGCAGCGCGGCCACCCGCAAGGCCAAGGCCAGGCAGCGCGGCCTCGTTGTGTGTGCGCTGCGACCTGCCTTGGTCGCGAGCATGTCTGCATTTCGAGCAAGGCACGCAGCCAGCCCTCAGGAGGCCAAGGCACGAAGCCACCCGTGGCCAAGGCCAAGGCCAAGTTTGTATTGTGTGTGTGCGAGTTGTGCCAAGGCCGGCGTGCCTTGGTCCGAGCATGTGCTGCATTTCAGCCACCCGTGGCCAAGGCACCCAGCCACCCAAGGCCAAGGCCGTGTGCTGTAGCTCACGGATCTTGGCCAACTTTCGCGTTTCGGGCGGTGCGGGATTTTGGGGTGATGCATTAGATACGTGCGACAGTCGAAGCGTCGGACAAGGCGGGAGTCGATTCGAGTCGAACCTCGTTTACGGCCGATTTACCGAGCGTGCGGGGAGTGCGAAAAGGGGCCGAAAGCGTGCCCGCAAATTGGTCAGTTGTGGTAGAACTGGGCGGGGGCCTCCTCACGGTGCTAGTACTGTTTTCCTCTCGAAGAAATGGCGAAAATAATGCGGGAGGCCCTGCGCCCATTTTCCGCCGAAAAGGCCAAAATCCGTGAGCTATAGCACACGGATTGCGGCCAAATTTCGTGTTTCGGGCGGCGTGGGATTTTTGGCTGGCGTGGTCGGGTTTGGTGGGAGTCGGTGGCGGAGAAAAGCGGAATCCAATTCGAGCTCGAAACTCGTTTTACGGCCATTTACCGCCAGAGAACGGGTTCCCAAATGGGTGGGCCAACTCGTCCGATTCAGGCAAAACCGGAGAAAGAAGTGGAAGGTAGGTGTGGATCTCAGTTTTTGGTCCAAGAATACAAAAAGCGGCGAGGACCGTGTGCTCACATTTTGGCCAAATGGCCAAGGCCAAGGCCAAAATCGCAGCCACCCGCGGCCAAGGCAAGGCACAGGGCCACGCTCGAGCTCCCTATCCTTGCCTTGGGAGGCGGTCCAAGTGTGTGTTGTGTGTGTGTGAGAGTGTGCGACGTGCCTTGGTCGCGAGCATGTGCTGCATTCGAGCAAGGCACGCAGCCAGCCCGCGGCCAAAGGCCAAGGCATGCAGCCACCCCCAAGGCCAAGGCCAAGGCCATGGCACCCAGCCGGCCCAGGTGCCGGCCAAGGCCTGGCACCCAGCCAGCCAGCGGCCAAGGCCATGGCTCCCAGCCACCCGTGGCCAAGGTCCAGGCACGCAGCCACCCTGAGGCCAAGGCCAAGGCCAATGGCACCCAGCCACCCGCGGCCAAGGCCAAGGGGCAGGCAGCCACCCCGTGGCCAAGGCCAAGGCATGGCAGGCACCCGTGGCCAAGGCCAAGGCCATGGCACCCAGCCACCCGCGGCCAAGGCCAAGGCCACGCCGCAGCCACCCGCGGCCAAGGCCAAGGCCGTGTGCTGTAGCTCACGGATCTTAGCCAACTTTCGCGTTTCTGGGGCGGTGCGGGATTTTGGGGTGATGCATTAGATACATCGTCGACAGTCGAGCGTTGGAAAGGCGGAGTCGATTCGAGGTCGAACCTCGTTTTACCGGCCGATTTACCGAGGGTGAGGGGGTGCTAAAAGGGGAGGAAACGTGCCCGCAAATTGGTCCGATTGTGGTAGAACTAGGCCGGGGGCCTCCTCACGGCGCAAGTACTGTTTTCCGCTCGAAGAAATGGCAAAAATAATGCGGGAGGCCCTGTGCCCATTTTTCCCCCGGAAAAGGCCAAAATTTGTGAGCGATAGCACATGGATTGTGGCCAAATTTCGCGTTTCGGGGGCGGCGTGGGATTTTGGGCTGGCGTGGTCGGGTTTGGTGGGAGTTGGTGGTGGGAGAAAACGGAATCCAATTCCGAGCTCCGAAACTCGTTTCACGGCCATCTTACCGGGAGCGAACGGGTGCCCAAACGGGTGGGCCCACTCGTCCGATTCAGGCAAAACCGGAGAAAGAAGTGGAAGGTAGGTGTGGATCTCATTTTTTGGACCAAGAATACGAAGCAACGGCGAGGACCGTGTGCTCACATTTTGGCCAAATGCTCGCCCGCGGCCAAAGCCAAGCAAAGCAGCCACCCCGCGGCCAACGCCAAGGCACAGGGCCACGCTCGAGCTCCCTATCCTTGCCTCGGGAGCGCGGCCGGAGAGTGTGTTGTGTGTGCATTAGAGTGTACGACCTGCCTTGGTCGTGAGCATATGCTGCATTTCGAGAAAGGCACGTAGCCAGCCCGGGCCAAGGCCAAGGCCGAGGCGCGCAGCCACCCCGTGGCCAAGGCCTAGTAACGCGTCCACCCCGCGGCCAAGGCCATGGAACCCAGCCACACCGCGGCCAAGACCTAGGCACGCAGCCACCCCGCGGCCAAGGCCTTGGCACACAGCTCCGAAACTCGTTTCGCGGCCACCTTACCGGCAGCGAACGGGTGCCAAAACGGATGGGCCCACTTGTCCGATTCAGGCAAAACCGGAGAAAGAAGTGGAAGGTAGGTGTGGATCTCAGTTTTTGGTCCAAGAATACGAAGAAACGGCGAGGACCGTGTGCTCACATTTTGGCCAAGTGCTCACCCGCGGCCAAGGCCAAGCATTGCAGCCACCCCGCGGCCAACACAAAGGCACAGGGCCACACTCGAGCTCCCTATCCTTGCCTCGGGAGCGCGGCCCGAGTGTGTGTTGTGTGTGCGTGAGAGTGTACGACCTGCCTTGGTCCCGAGCATGTGCTGCATTTCGAGCAAGGCACGGAGCCAGCCCGCGGCCAAGGCCAAGGCCGAGGCACGCAGCCACCCCGTGGCCAAGGCCAAGGCACGCGTACACCCCGCGGCCAAGGCCATGGCACCCAGCCAGCCCGCGGCCAAGGCCTTGGCACACAGCCACCCGGTGGCCAAGGCCAAGGCCAAGGCCCCAGCCACCCGCTGCCAAGGCCTAGGCCGCAGCCACCCCGCGGCCAAGGCCAAGGCCGTGTGCTGTCGCTCACGGATCTTGGCCAAGTTTCGCGTTTCCGGGGTGGTGCGGGATTTTGGGGTGATGCATTAGATACGTGCGACAGTCGAACGTCGGAAAAGAGGGGAGTCGATTTCGAGGTCCGAACCTCGTTTTACAGCCGATTTACCGAGGATGCGGGGGTGCGAAAAGGGGACGAAACGTGCCCTCGAATTGGTCCGATTGTGGTAGAACTGGGGCGGGGGCCTCCTCACGGCGCAAGTATTGCTTTCCGCTCGAAGAAATGGCAAAAATAATGCGGGAGGCCCAACGCCCATTTTTCCGCCAGAAAAGTCCAAAATCCGTGAGCTATAGCACACGGATTGTGGCCAAATTTCGCGTTTCGGGGACGGCATGGAATTTTGGTCTGGCGTCGTCGGGTTTGGTGGGAGTCGGTGGCGGGAGAAAACGGAATCCAATTCCGAGCTCCGAAACTCGTTTTACGGCATCTTACCGGCTTCGAACGGGTGCCCAAACGGGTGGGCCAACTCGTCCGATTCAGGCAAAACCGGAGAAAGAAGTGGAAGGTAGGTGTGGATCTCAGTTTTTGGTCCAAGAATACGAAGAAACGGCGGGGACCGTGTGCTCACATTTTGGCCAAATGCTCTCCCGCGGCCAATGCCAAGCAACGCTGCCACCCCGCGGCCAACGCCAAGGCACAGGGCCACGCTCGAGCTCCCTATCCTTCCCTCGGGAGCGCGGACCGAGTGTGTGTTGTGTGTGCGTGAGAGTGTGCGACCTGCCTTGGTCGCGAGCATGTGCTGCATTTCGAGCAAGGCACGGAGCCAGCCCGCGGCCAAGGCCAAGGCCGAGGCACGCAGCCCCGTGGCCAAGGCCAAGGCACGCAGCCACCCGTGGCCAAGGCCAAGGCATGCAGCCAGGCAGCCGTGGCCAAGGCCAAGGCCATGGCACCCAGCCACCCCGTGGCCAAGGCCTCGGTACGCACCCATCCCGCGGCCAAGGCTAAGGCCGTGTGCTGTCGCTCACGGATCTTGGCCAACTTTCGTGTTTCCGGGGCGGTGCGGGATTTTGGGGTGATGCATTAGATACGTATGACAGTCGACCGTCGGAAAAGAGGGGAGTCGATTTTGAGGTCCGAACCTCGTTTTACGGCCGATTTACCGAGGGTGCGGGGGTGCGAAAAGGGGACGAAACGTGCCCTCGAATTTGTCCGATTGTGGTAGAACTGGGCCGGGGGACTCCTCATGGCGCAAGTACTGCTTTCTGCTCGAAGAAATGGCGAAAATAATGTGGGAGGC
The DNA here is from genome assembly GCA_030449905.1 of Luvunga scandens. Classification (NCBI taxonomy): domain Eukaryota; kingdom Viridiplantae; phylum Streptophyta; class Magnoliopsida; order Sapindales; family Rutaceae; genus Luvunga; species Luvunga scandens. The sequence continues at coordinate 6,134 of JASUUG010000801.1, forward strand.
CCTGCGCCCATTTTTCAGCCCGAAAAGGCCAAAATCCGTGAGCAATAGCACACGGATTGTGGCCAAATTTCTCGTTTCGGGGGCGGCGTGGGATTTTTGGCTGGCGTCGTCGGGTTTGGTGGGAGTCGGTGGCGGGAGAAAATGGAATCCAATTCCGAGCTCCGAAACTCATTTTACGGCCATCTTACCGGCAGCGAACGGGTACCCAAACGGGTGGGCCAACTAGTCCGATTCAGGCAAATCCGGAGAAAGAAGTGGAAGGTAGGTGTGGATCTCAGTTTTTGGTCCAAGAATACGAAGAAACGGCGAGGACCGCGTGCTCACATTTTGGCCAAATGCTCACCCGCGGCCAAGGCCAAGCCACGCAGCCACCCCGCGGCCAACGCCAAAGCATAGGGCCACGCTCGAGCTCCCTATCCTTGCCTCGGGAGCGCGGCCGGAGTGTGTGTTGTGTGTGCGTGAGAGTGTACGACCTGCCTTTGTCGCGAGCATGTGCTGCATTTCGAGCAAGGCACGGAGCCAGCCCGTGGCCAAGGCCAAGGCCGAGGCACGCAGCCACCCCGTGGCCAAGCCCAAGGCATGCGTCCACCCCGCGGCCAAGGCCTTGGCACCCAGCCGGCCAAGGCCTGGCAGCCAGCCCCGAGGCCAAGGCCTTGGCACGCAGCCACCCGTGGCCAAGCCCTTGGCCATGGCACCCAGCCAAGGCCAAGGCCATGGCACGCAGCCACCCGCGGCCAAGGCCAAGGCTGTGTGCTGTACGCTCACGGATCTTGGCCAACTTTCCCGTTTCGGGCGGTGCGGGATTTTGGGGTGATGCATTAGATACCTGACGACAGTCGAGCGTCGGAAAAGAGGGGAGTCGATTCGAGGTCGAACCTCGTTTCGGCCGATTTACCGAGGAGGTGTGGGGTGCGAAAAGGGGCGAAACGTGCCCGCAAATTGGTCCGATTGTGGTAGAACTGGGCCGGGGTCTCCTCACGGCGAAAGTACTGTTTTCCGCTCAAAGAAATGGCGAAAATAATACGGGCGGCCCTGCGCACATTTTTCCCCCGGAAAAGGCCAAAATCCGTGAGCTATAGCACACGGATTGTGGCCAAATTTCGCGTTCCAGGGGCGGCGTGGGATTTTGGGCTGGCGTGGTCGGGTTTGGTGGGAGTCGGTGGCGGGAGAAAACGGAATCCAATTCCGAGCTCCGAAACTCGTTTTACGGCCATCTTACCAGCGAACTGGTGCCCAAACGGGTGGGCCCACTAGTCCGATTCAGGCAAAACCGGAGAAAGAAGTGGAAGGTAGGTGTGGATCTCAGTTTTTGGTCTAAGAATACGAAGAAACGGCGAGGACCGTGTGCTCACATTTTGGCCAAATGCTCGCCCGCGGCCATGGCCAAGCCATTTAGCCACCCCGCGGCCAACGTCAAGGCACAGGGCCACGCTCGAGCTCCCTATCCTTGCCTCGGGAGCGCAGCCGGAGTGTGTGTTGTGTGTGCGTGAGAGTGTACGACCTGCCTTGGTCGCGAGCATATGCTGCATTTCAAGAAAGGCACGTAGCCAGCCCGCGGCCAAGGCCAAGGCCGAGGCACGCAGCCACCCCGTGGCCAAGGCCTAGGCACGCGTCCACCCCGCGGCCAAGGCCATGGCACCCAGCCAGCCCGCGGCCAAGGCCTAGGCACGCAGCCACCCCGAGGCCAAGGCCTTGGCACACAGCCACCCGGTGGCCAAGGACAAGGCCATGGCACCCAGCCACCCCGCGGCCAAGGCCTAGGCACGCAGCCACCCCGAGGCCAAGGCCAAGGCCGTGTGCTGTCGCTCACGGATCATGCCCAACTTTCGCGTTTCCGGGGCGGTGCGGGATTTTGGGGTGATGCATTAGATACGTGCGACAGTCGAACGTCGGAAAAGAGGGGAGTCGATTTCGAGGTCCGAACCTCGTTTTACGGCCGATTTACCGAGGGTGCGGGGGTGCGAAAAGGGGATGAAACGTGCCCTCAAATTGGTCCGATTGTGGTAGAACTGGGCCGGGGGCCTCCTCACGGCGCAAGTACTGCTTTCCGCTCGAAGAAATGGCAAAAATAATGCGGGAGGCCCTGCGCCCATTTTTCCGCCAGAAAAGGCCAAAATCCGTGAGCTACAGCACACGGATTGTGGCCAAATTTCGTGTTTCGGGGGCGGCGTGGGATTTTGGGCCGGCGACGTCGGGTTTGGTGGGAGTCGGTGGCGGGAGAAAACGGAATCCAATTCCGAACTCCGAAACTCGTTTTACGGCCATCTTACCGGCAGCGAACGGGTGCCCAAACGGGTGGGCCAACTCGTCCGATTCAGGCAACACCGGAGAAAGAAGTGGAAGGTTGGTGTGGATCTCAGTTTTTGGTCCAAGAATACGAAGCAACGGCGAGGACCGTGTGCTCACATTTTGGCCAAATGCTCGCCCGCGGCCAAGGCCAAGCCATGCAGCCACCCCGCGGCCAACGCCAAGGCACAGGGCCACGCTCGAGCTCCCTATCCTTGCCTCCGGAGCGCGGACCGAGTGTGTGTTGTGTGTGCGTGAGAGTGTGCGACCTGCCTTGGTCGCGAGCATGTGCTGCATTTCGAGCAAGGCACGGAGCCAGCCTGTGGCCAAGGCCAAGGCTGAGGCACGCAGCCGCCCCACGGCCAAGGCCAAGGGACGCGTCCACCCCGCGGCCAAGGACATGGCACCCAGCCAGCCCGCGGCCAAGGCCTAGGCACGCAGCCAGCCCGCGGCCAAGGCCTTGGCACGCAGCCACCCCGTCGCCAAGGCCAACGCCATGGCACGCAGCCACCCCGCGGCCAAGGCCAAGGCCATGTGCTGTAGCTCACGGATCTTGGCCAACTTTCGTGTTTCCGGGGCGGTGCGGGATTTTGGGGTGATGCATTAGATACGTGCGGCAGTCGAGCGTTGGAAAAGAGGGGAGTCAATTTCGAGGTCCGAACCTCGTTTTACGGCCGATTTACCGAGCGTGCGGGGGTGCGAAAAGGGGACGAAACGTGCCCTCGAATTGGCCCGATTGTGGTAGAACTGGGCCGGGGGCCTCCTCACGGCGCAAGTACTGCTTTCCGCTCGAAGAAATGGCAAAAATAATGTGGGAGGCCTGCGCCCATTTTTCCGCCAGAAAAGGCCAAAATCCGTGAGCTACAGCACACGGATTGTGGCCAAATTTCGTGTTTCGGGGGCGGCGTGGGATTTTGGGCCGGTGACGTCGGGTTTGGTGGGAGTCGGTGGCGGGAGAAAACGGAATCCAATTCCGAACTCCGAAACTCGTTTTACGGCCATCTTACCGGCAGCGAACGGGTGCCCAAACGGGTGGGCCAGCTCGTCCGATTCAGGCAACACCGGAGAAAGAAGTGGAAGGTTGGTGTGGATCTCAGTTTTTGGTCCAAGAATACGAAGAAATTGGGCCACAATCCGTGTGCTATAGCTCGCGGATTTTGGCCTTTTCTGGCAGAAAAATGGGAGCAGGGCCTCCCGCATTATTTTTGCCATTTCTTCGAGCGGAAAGCAGTACTTGCGCTGTGAGGAGGCCCCCGGCCCAGTTCTACCACAATCGGACCAATTCGCGGGCACGTTTCGTCCCCTTTTCGCACCCCCGCACCCTCGGTAAATCGGCCATAAAACGAGGTTCGGACCTCGAAATCGACTCCCCTCGTTTCCGACGTTCGACTGTCGCAAGTATCTGATGCATCACCCCAGAATCCCGCACCGCCCCGGAAACGCGAAAGTTGGCCAAGTTCCGTGAGCGACAGCACACGGACTTGGCCTTGGCCGCGGGGTGGCTGCGGGCCATGGCCTTGGCCTTGGCCTCGGGGTGGCTGCGTGCCATGGCCTTGGCCTCGGGGTGGCTGCGTGCCATGGCCTTGGCCTTGGCCACCGGGTGGCTGTGTGCCAAGGCCTTGGCCGCGGGGTGGCTGGCTGCCATGGCCTTGGCCGCTGGGTGGCTGGGTGCCATGCCCTTGGCCGTGGGGTGTCTGCGTGCCTCGGCCACGGCCACGGGGTGGCTGCGTGCCTCGGCCTTGGCCTTGGCCGCGGGCTTGCTCCGTGCCTTGCTCGAAATGCAGCACATGCTCGCGACCAAGGCAGGTCGCACACTCTCACGCACACGCAAGACACACTCGGGCCGCGCTCCCGAGGCAAGGATTGGGAGCTCGAGCGTGGCCCTGTACCTCGGGTTTGGCCGCGGGGTGGCTGCATGGCTTGGCCTTGGCCGCGGGCAAGCATTTGGCCAAAATGTGAGCACACGGTCCTCGCCTTTTCTTCGTATTCTTGGACCAAAAACTGAGATCCACACCTACCTTCCACTTCTTTCTCCGGTTTTGCCTGAATCGGAGGAGCGGGCGCACCATTTTGGGCACCCGTTCGCCGCTGGTAAGATGGCCGTAAAACAAGTTTTGGAGCTCGGAATTGGATTCCGTTTTCTCCCGCCACCGACTCCCACCAAACCCAACGACGCAAGCCCAAAATCTCACGGCGCCCCCGAAACGCGAAATTTTGCCACAATCCGTGTGCTATAGCTCACGGATTTTGGCCTTTTCTGGCGGAAAAATGGGCGCAGGGCCTCCCGCATTATTTTTGCCATTTCTTTGAGCGGAATGCAGTACTTGCGCCGTGAGGAGGCACCCGTCCCAGTTCTACAATAATCGGACCAATTCGAGGGCACGTTTCGTCCCCTTTTCGCACCCCCGCACCCTCGGTAAATCGGCCGTAAAACTAGGTTCGGACCTTGAAATCGACTCCCCTCTTTTCCGACGTTCGACTATCGCACGTATCTAATGCATCACCCCAGAATCCCGCACCGCCCCGGAAACGCGAAAGTTGGCCAATATCCGTGAGCGACAGCACACGGACTTGGCCTTGGCCGCGGGGTGGCTGCGGGCCATGGCCTTGGCCTTGGCCACCGGGTGGCTGCGGGCCATGGCCTTGGCCTTGGCCACCGGGTGGCTGTGTGCCAAGTCCTTGGCCGCGGGCTGGCTGGCTGCCATGGCCTTGGCCGCAGGCTGGCTGGGTGCCATGGCCTTTGCCGCGGGGTGGACGTGTGCCTTGGCCTTGGCCACGGGGTGGCTGCGTGCCTCGGCCTTGGCCTTGGCCGCGGGCTTGCTCCGTGCGTTGCTCGAAATGCAGCACATGCTCGCGACCAAGGCAGGTTGCACACTATCACGCACACACAACACACACTCAGGCCGCACTCCCGAGGCAATGATAGGGAGCTCGAGCGTGGCCCTGTGCATTGGCGTTGGCTGCGGGGTGGCTGCGTGGCTTGGCCTTGGCCGCGGGCGAGCATTTGTCCAAAATGTGAGCACACGGTCCTCGCCATTTCTTCCTATTCTTGGACCAAAAACTGAGATCCACACCTACCTTCCACTTCTTTCTCCGGTTTTGCCTGAATCGGACGAGTGGGCCCACCATTTTGGGCACCCGTTCGCTGCTGGTAAGATGGCCGTAAAACGAGTTTCGGAGCTCGGAATTGGATTCCGTTTTCTCCCGCCACCGACTCCCACCAAACCCGACGACGCAAGCCCAAAATCCCACGCTGCCCCCGAAACGCGAAATTTTGCCACAATCCGTGTGCTATAGCTCACGGATTTTGGCCTTTCGGGGAAAAATGGGCGCAGGGCCTCCCTCATTATTTTTGCCATTTCTTCGAGCGGAAAGCAGTACTTGCGCCGTGAGGAGGCCCCCGGCCCAGTTCTACCACAATCGGACCAATTCGAGGGCATGTTTCGTCCCCTTTTCCCACCCCCGCACCCTCGGTAAATCGGCCGTAAAACGAGGTTCGGACCTCGAAATCAACTCCCCTCTTTTCCAACGCTCGACTGTCGCACGTATCTAATGCATCACCCCAAAATCCCGCACCGCCCTGGAAACGCGAAAGTTGGCCAAGATCCGTGAGCTACAGCACACGGCCTTGGCCTTGGCCGCTGGGTGGCTGCGTGCCATGACCTTGGCCTTGGCCGCGGGGTGGCTGTGTACCATGGCCTTGGCCTTGGCCGCGGGGTGGCTGTGTGCCATGACCTTGGCCGCGGGCTGGCTGGGTGCCATGGCTTGGGCGGGCTGGCTGGGTGCCATGCGGGGTGGACGCGTGCCTTGGCCTTGGCCACGGGGTGGCTGCGTGCCTCGGCCTTGGCCTTGGCCGCGGGCTGGCTCCGTGCCTTGCTCGAAATGCAGCACATGCTCGCGACCAAGGCAGGTCGCACACTGTCACGCACACAACACACACTCTGGCCGCCAAATTTCGTGTTTCGGGGGCGGCATGGGGTTTTTGGCTTGCGTGGTCGGGTTTGGTGGGAGTCGGTGGCGGGAGAAAACGGAATCCAATACGAGTTCCGAAACTCGTTTAACAGCCATTTTACCGCCAGAGAACGGGTTCCCAAACGGGTGGACCAACTCGTCGGATTCAGACAAAACCGGAGAAAGAAGTGGAAGGTAGGTGTGGATCTCAGTTTTTGGCCCAAGAATACGAAGCAACGGCGAGGACCGTGTGCTCACATTTTGGCCAAATTTCCCGCCAACCGCCACCCCGCCAAGGCACGCGGCCGCCCCGTGAAATTTTGCCACAAAGGCTATAGTTCACTGGCCAAGGCCAAACGCGGCCACCCCGGGCCAAGGCCAAGGCACAGGGCCACGCATTTCGAGCTCCCTATCGTTGCCCTGGGAGCGCGGCCCAAGTTTGGGTTGCGTGTGCACGAGAGTGTGCGACGTGCCTTGGTCGCGAGCATGTGCTGCATTTCGAGCAAGGCACGCAGCCACCCCGCGGCCAAAGCCAAGGCACGCAGCCACCCCGCGGCCACGGCCAAGGCCATGGCACCCAGCCACCCCGAGGCCAAATCCTATGCACGCAGCCACCCCGAGGCCATGGCACCCAGCCACCCCGCGGCCAAGGCCTAGGCACACAGCCACCCCGCGGCCAAGGCCGTGTGCTGTAGTTCACGGATCTTGGCCAACTTTCGCGTTTCCAGGGTGGGGCGGGATTTTGGGGTGATGCATTAGATACGTGCGACAGTCAAACGTCGGAGGAGACGGGAGTCAATTCTGAGGTCCGAACCTCGTTTTACGTCTGATTTAACGAACCTACGGGGGTGCGAAAAGGGGACGAAACGTGCCCGCGAAATGGTCCGGTTGTGGTAGAAATGGGCGGGGGGCCTCCTCACGGTGCTAGTACCGTTTTCCTCTCGAAGAAATGGCGAAAATAATGCAGGAGGCCCTGCGCCCATTTTTTCGCCCGAAAGGGCCAAAATCCGTGAGCTACAGCACACGGATTGCGGCCAAATTTCGCGTTTCGTGGGCGGCGTGTGATTATTGGCGGGCGTGGTCGGGTTTGGTGGGAGTCGGTGGTGGGAGAAAATGGAATCCAATTCCAAGCTCCGAAACTCATTTTACAGCCATTTTACCGCCAGAGAACGGGTGCCCAAACGGGTGGGCCAACTCGTCGGATTCAGGCAAAACCGGAGAAAGAAGTGGAAGGTAGGTGTGGATCTCAGTTTTTGGTCCAAGAATACGAAGCAACGGCGAGGACCGTGTGCTCACATTTTGACCAAATGCTCGCCCGCGGCCAAGGCCAAGCCCAAGGCACGCGGCCTCCCCGCGGCGAAGGACAAGGCACAGGGCCACGCACGAGCTCCCTATCCTTGCCCCGGGAGCGCGGCCCAAGTTTGTGTTGTGTGTGCGCGAGAGTGTGCGACGTGCCTTGGTCGCGAGCATGTGCTGCATTTCGAGCAAGGCACGAAGCCAGCCCGCGGCCAAAGTCAAGGCACGCAGCCACCCCGCGGCCAAGGGCAAGGCCATGGCACCCAGCCACCCCGCGGCCAAGGCCAAGGCCAAGGCACGCAGCCACCCCGCGGCCAAGGCCAAGGCCAAGGCCAAGGCACCCAGCCACCCCGCGGCCAAGGCCTAGGCACGCAGCCACCCCGTGGTCAAGGCCAAGGCACGCAGCCAACCCGCGGCCAAGGCCAAGCCCATGGCACCCAGCCACCCCTCGGCCAAGGCCAAGGCACGCAGCCACCCCGTGGCCAAGGCCAAGCCCATGGCACCAAGCCGCGCCGCTGCCAAGGCCTAGGCACGCAGCCACCCCGCGGCCAAGGGCGTGTGCTGTAGCACACGGATCTTGGCCAACTTTCGCGTTTCCGGGGCAGTGCGGGATTTTGGGCTGATGCATTGGATACGTGCGACAGTCGAACGTCGGAGAAGACGGGAGTCGATTCTGAGGTCTGAACCTCCTTTTACGGCCGATTTACCGAACGTGCGGGGGTGCGAAAAGGGGACGAAATGTGCCCGCGAATTGGCCCGGTTGTGGTAGAACTGGGCGGGAGAAAACGGAATCCAATTCCGAGCTCCGAAACTCGTTTAACGGCCATTTTACCGCCAGACAACGGGTTCCCAAACGGGTGGGCCAACTCGTCGGATTTAGGCAAAACCGGAGAAAGAAGTGGAAGGTAGGTGTGGATCCAAGAATACGAAGCAACGGCGAGGACCATGTGCTCACATTTTGGCCAAATGCTCGCCCGCGGCCACGGCCAAGGCCAAGGCACGCAGCCACCCCACGGCCAAGGGCAAGGCCATGGCACCCAGCCACCCCGCGGCCAAGGCCTAGGCACGCAGCCACCCCGCGGCCAAGGCCGTGTGCTGTAGCTCACGGACCTTGGCCAACTTTCTCGTTTCCGGGACGGGGCGGGATTTTGGGGTGATGGATTAGATACGTGTGACAGTCGAACGTCGGAGAAGACGGGAGTCGATTCCGAGGTCCGAACCTCGTTTTACGTCTGATTTACCGAACGTGCGCGGGTGCGAAAAGGGAATGAAACGTGCCCGCGAATTGGTCCGGATGTGGTAGAACGGGGCCGGGGGCCTCCTCACGGTGCTAGTACTGTTTTCCTCTTGAAGAAATGGCGAAAATAATGCGGGAGGCCCTGCGCCCATTTTTCCGCCCGAAAAGGCCGAAATCTGTGAGCTATAGCACACGGATTGCGGCCAAATTTCGTGTTTCAGGGGCGGCGTGGAATTTTTGGCTGGCGTGGTCGGGTTTGGTGGGAGTCGGTGGAGGGAGAAAACGGAATCCAATTCCGAGCTCCGAAACTCGTTTTACGGCCATTTTACCGCCAGAGAACGGGTGCCCAAACGGGTAGGCCAACTCATCCAATTCAGGCAAAACCGGAGAAAGAAGTGGAAGGTAGGTGTGGATCTCAGTTTTTGGTCCAAGAATACGAAGCAACGGCAAGGACCGTGCACTCACATTTTGGCCAAATGCTCTCCCGCGGCAAAGGCCAAGGCCAAGGCAAAGGGCCACGCACGAGCTCCCTATCCTTGCCCCGGGAGCGCGGCCCAAGTTTGTGTTGTGTGTGCGCGAGAGTGTGCGACGTGCCCTGGTCGCGAGCATGTGCTGCAGGCACGAAGCCAGCATGGCACGCAGCCAGCCCGCGGCCAAGTCTAAGGCCATGGCACCGAGCCACCCCGCGGCCAAGGCCTAGGCACGCAGCCACCCGCGGCCAAGGCCGTGTGCAGCCAGCTCACGAGGCCAAGTCCACGGCTCATCCTGGCACTTCAAGGCCAAGGGCATGGCGTTTCCGGGCGTGGCAAGGATTTTGGGGTGATGCATTAGATACGTGCGACAGTCGAACGCACGGAGAAGACGGGAACTGATTCCGAGGTCCATACCTCGTTTTACGCCTGATTTACGCAGCCACAAGTGAAGGGGTGCGACAAGGGGACATGGCAAACGTGCCCGCGAATTGGTCCGGTTGTGGTAGAACTGGGCCGGGGGCCTCCTCACGGTGCTAGTACTGTTTTCCTCTCGAAGAAATGGCGAAAATAATGCGGGAGGCCCTGCGCCCATTTTTCCGCCCGAAAAGGCCAAAATCCGTGAGCTATAGCACACGGATTGCGGCCAAATTTCGCGTTTCGGGGGCGGCGTGGGATTTTTGGCTGGCGTGGTCGGGTTTGGTGGGAGTCGGTGGCGGGAGAAAACGGAATCCAATTCCGAGCTCCGAAACTCGTTTTACGGCCATTTTACCGCCAGAGAACGGGTGCCCAAACGGGTGGGCCAACTCATCCGATTCAGGCAAAACCGGAGAAAGAAGTGGAAGGTAGGTGTGGATCTCAGTTTTTGGTCCAAGAATACGAAGCAACGGCGAGGACCGTGTGCTCACATTTTGGCCAAATGCTCGCCCGCGGCCAAGGCACGCGGCCACCCCGCGGCCAAGGCCAAGGCATAGGGCCACGCTCGAGCTCCCTATCCTTGCCCCAGGAGCGCGGCCGAAGTGTGTATTGTGTGTGCGCGAGAGTGTACGACGTGCCTTGGTCCCGAGAATGTGCTGCATTTCGAGCATGGCACGCAGCCACCCAGCGGCCAAGGCCAAGGCCATGGCACGCAGCCACCCCGCGGCCAAGGCCTAGGCACGCAGCCACCCCTAGGCCAAGGCCGTGTGCTGTAGCTCACGGATCTTGGCCAACTTTCGCGTTTCCGGGGCGGGGCAGGATTTTGGGGTGATGCATTAGATATGTGCGACAGTCGAACGTCGGAGAAGACGGGAGTCGATTCCGAGGTCCGAACCTCGTTTTACGTCTAATTTAACGAACGTGCGGGGTTGCGAAAAGGGAACGAAACGTGCCCGCGAATTGGTCCGGTTGTGGTAGAACTGAGCCGGGGGCCTCCTCACGATGCTAGTACTGTTTTCCTCTCGAAGAAATGGCGAAAATAATGCGGGAGGCCCTGCGCCCACTTTTCCGCCCGAAAAGGCCAAAATCCGTGAGCGCGGTCCAAGTTTGTGTTGTGTGTGTGCGAGAGTGTGCGACGTGCCTTGGTCGCGAGCATGTGCTGCATTTCGAGCAAGGCTCGCAGCCAGCCCACGGCCAAAGCCAAGGCACGCAGCCACCCCGCGGCCAAAGCCAAGGCCATGGCAACCACCCACCCCGCGGCGAAGGTCTAGGCACGCAGCCACCCCGCGGCCAAGGCCTAGGCACGCATCCACCCCGCGGCCATGGCCTAGGCACGCAGCCACCCCGCGGCCATCGCCTAGGCACGTAGCCACCCCGCGGCCTAGGCCGTGTGGCGTAGCTCACGGATCTTGCACAACTTTCGCATTTTTCCACCCGAAAAGGCCAAAATCTGTGAGCTATAGCACACGGAAAGCGGCCAAATTTCGCGTTTCGGGGGCGGCGTGGGATTTTTGGCTGGCGTGGTCGGGTTTGGTGGGAGTCGGTGGCGGGAGAAAATGGAATCCTATTCCGAGCTCCGAAACTCGTTTTACGGCCATTTTACTGCCAGAGATCGGGTGCCCAAACGGGTGGGCCAACTCGTCGGATTCAGGCAAAACCGGAGAAAGAAGTGGAAGGTAGGTGTGGATCTCAGTTTTTGGTCCAAGAATACGAAGCAATGGCGAGGACCGTGTGCTCACATTTTGGCAAAATGCTCGCCCGTGGCCAAGGCCAAGCCATGCAGCCACCCCACGGCCAACGCCAAGGCACAGGGCCACGCTCGAGCTCCCCATCCTTGCCTCGGGAGCGCGGCCGGAGTGTGTGTTGTGTGTGCGCGAGAGTGTGCAACGTGCCTTGGTCGCGAGCATGCGCTGAATTTCGAGCAAGGCACTTAGCCAGCCAGCGGCCAAGGCCAAGGCTCGCAGCCAGACCGCGGCCAAGGCCAAGGCCATGGCACCCAGCCACCCCGCGGCCAAGGCCTAGGCACGCAGCCACCCCGCGGCCAAGGCCAAGGCCATGGCACCCAGCCACCCCGCGGCCAAGGCCAAGGCACGCAGCCACCCCGTGGCCAAGGCCAAGGCCATGGCACCCAGCCACGCCGCTGCCAAGTCCTAGGCACGCAGCCACCCCGCGGCGAAGGCCAAGGCTCGCAGCCACACCGCGGCCAAGGCCAAGGCCATGGCACCCAGCCACGCCGCTGCCAAGTCCTAGGCACGCAGCCACCCCGCGGCGAAGGCCTTGTGCTGTAGCTCACGGATCTTGGCCCACTTTCGCGTTTCCGGGGCGGTGCAGGATTTTGGGGTGATGCATTAGATACGTGCGACAGTCGAACGTCGGAGAAGACGGAAGTCAATTCCGAGGTCCGAACCTCATTTTACGGCCGATTTACGGAACGTGCGGGAGTGCGAAAAGGGGACGAAACGTGCCCGCGAATTGATCCGGTTGTGGTAGAACTGGGTCGGGGGCCTCCTCACGGTGCTAGTACTGTTTTACGATCGAAGAAATGGCGAAAATAATGCGCGAGGCCATGCGCCCATTTTTCCGCCCGAAAAGGCCAAAATCCGTGAGCTATAGCAGACGGATTGCGGCCAAATTTCGTGTTTCGGGGGCGGCGTGGGATTTTTGGCTGGCGTAGTTGGGTTTGGTGGGAGTCGGTGGCGGGAGAAAACGGAATCCAATTCCGAGCTCCCAAACTCATTTTACGGCCATTTTACCGCCAGAGAACGGGTGCCCAAACGGGTGGGCCAACTCGTCCGATTCAGGCAAAACCGGAGAAAGAAGTGGAAGGTAGGTGTGGATCTCAGTTTTTGCTCGAAGAATACGAAGCAACGGCGAGGACCGTGTGCTCACATTTTGGGAAAATGCTCGCCCCTGGTCAAGGCCCGCGGCCACCCCGCGGCCAAGGCCAAGGCACGCAGCCACCCCGCTGCTCCCTATCCTGGCCCCAGAAGCGCTGCCCAAGTATGTGTTGTGTGTGCGCGAGAGTGTGCGACGTGCCTTGGTCGCGAGCATGTGCTGCATTTCGAGCAAGGCACGCAGCCAGCCCGCGGCCAAGGACAAGGCATGCAGCCACCCCGCAGCCAAGGCCAAGGCCATGGCACCCAGCCACCCCGCGGCCAAGGCCTAGGCACGCAGCCAGCCCGCGGCCAAGGCCAACGCAATGGCACCCAGCCACGCCGCTGCCAAGGCCTAGGAACGTAGCCACCCCGCGGGCAAGGCCGTGTGCTGTAGCTCACGGATCTTGGCCAACTTTCGCGTTTCCAGGGTGGTGCGGGATTTTGGGGTGATGCATTAGATACGTGCGACAGTCGAACGTCGGAGAAGACGGGAGTCGATTCCGACATCCGAACCTCGTTTGTTGGCCGATTTACCGAACGTGTGGGGGTGCGAAAAGGGGACGAAACGTGTCCGCGAATTGGTCCGGTTGTGGTAGAACTGGGCCGGGGGCCTCCTCACGGTGCTAGTACTGTTTTGCGCTCGAAGAAATGGCGAAAATAATGCGGGAGGCCCTGCGCCCATTTTTCCGCCCGAAAAGGCCAAAATCCGTGAGCTATAGCACACGGATTGTGGCCAAATTTCGCGTTTTGGGGGCGGCGTGGGATTTTTGGCTGGCGTGGTCGGGTTTCGTGGGAGTCGGTGGCGGTAGAAAATGGAATCCAATTCCGAGTTCCGAAACTCGTTTTACGGCCATTTTACCGCCAGGGATCGAGTGCCCAAACGGGTGGGCCCACTCGTCCGATTCAGGCAAAACCGGAGAAAGAAGTGGAAGGTAGGTGTGGATCTGAGTTTTTGGTCCAAGAATACGAGGAATCGGCGAGGACCGTGTACTCACATTTTGGCAAAATGCTCGCCCACGGCCAAGACCAAGGCCAAGGCACGCGGCCACCACGCGGCCAAGGCATGCGGCCACCACGCGGGCAAGTCCAAGGCACAGGGCCACGCTCGAGCTCCCTATCCTTGCCCCGGGAGCGCGGCCCAAGTGTGTATTGTGTGTGCGCGAGAGTGTGCGACGTGCCTTGGTTGCGAGCATGTGCTGCATTTTAGAATGGCACGCAGCCAGCCCGCGGCCAAAGCCAAGGCATGCAGCCACCACGCGGCCAAGGCCAAGGCCATGGCACCCAGCCACCCCATGGCCAAGTCCTAGGCACGCAGCCACCCCGAGGCCAAGGCCAAGGCCATGGCACCCAGCCACCCCGCGGCCAAGGCCTAGGCACGCAGCCACCCCGTGGCCAAGGCCAAGGCACGCAGCCACCCCGTGGCCAAGGCCAAGGCCATGGCACCCAGCCACGCTGCGGCCAAGGCCTAGGCACGCCGCCACCCCGCGGCCAAGGCCGTGTGCTGTAGCTCACGGATCTTGGCCAACTTTCGCGTTTCCGGGGCGGTGCGGGATTTTGGGGATATGCATTAGATACGTGCGACAGTCGAACGTCGGAGAAGACGGGAGTCGATTCCGAGGTCCGAACCTCGTTTTACGGCCGATTTACCGAACGTGCGAGGGTGCGAAAAGGGGACGAAACGTGCCCGTAAATTGGTCCGGTTCTGGTAGAACTGGGCCGGGGGCATCCTCACGGTGCTAGTACTGTTTTCCGGGTGAAGAAATGGCGAAAATAATGCGGGAGGCCCTGCGCCCATTTTTCCGCCCGAAAAGGCCGAAATCCGTGAGCTATATAGCACACGGATTTCGGCCAAATTTCGTGTTTCAGGGTCGGCGTGGAATTTTTTGCTGGCGTGGTCGGGTTTGGTGGGAGTCGGTGGCGGGAGAAAACGGAATCCAATTCCGAGCCCCGAAACTCGTTTTACGGCCATTTTACCGCCAGAGAACGGGTGCCCAAACGGGTGGGCCAACTCGTCGGAATCAGGCAAAACCGGAGAAAGAAGTGGAAGGTAGGTGTGGATCTCAGTTCTTGGTCCAAGAATATGAAGCAAAGGCGAGGACCGTGTGCTCACATTTTGGCCAAATGCTCGCCCGCGGCCAACGCCAAGGCCAAGGCACGCGGCCACCCCGCGGCCAAGGCCAAGGCACAGGGCCACACTCGAGCTCCCTATCCTTGCCCCGGGAGCCCGGTTCAAGTGTGTGTTGTGTGTGTGTGAGAGTGTGCGACGTGCCTTGGTCCCGAGCATGTGCTGCATTTCGAGCAAGGCACGCAGCCAGCCCGCGGCCAAAGCCAAGGCACGCACCCACCCCGTGGCCAAAGCCAAGGCCATGGCACCCAGCCACCCCGTGGCCAAGGCCTAGGCACGCAGCCACACCGCGGCCAAGGCCTAGGCAAGCAGCCACCCTGCGGCCATGGCCTCGGCACGCAGCCACCCCGCGGCCAAGGCCGTGTGCTGTGGCTCATGGATCTTGGCCAACTTTCGCATTTTTCCGCCCGAAAAGGCAAAAATCCGTGAGCTATAGCACACGGATTGCGGCCAAATTTAGCGTTTCGGGGGCGGCGTGGGATTTTTGGCTGGCGTGGTCGGGTTTGGTGGGAGTCGGTGGCGGCAAAAACGGAATCCAATTCCGAGCTCCGAAACTCGTTTTACGGTCATTTTACTGCCAGAGAACGGGTGCCCAAACGGGTGGGCCAACTCGTCGGATTCTGGAAAAACCGGAGAAAGAAGTGGAAGGTAGGTGTGGATCTCAGTTTTTGGTCCAAGAATACGAAGCAACGGCGAGGACCGTGTGCTCACATTTTGGCCAAATGCTCGCCCGCGGCCAAGGCACGCGGCCAACCCGCGGCCAAGTTCAAGGCACTGGGCCACGCTCGAGCTCCCTATCCTTGCCCCGGGAGCGCGGCCGATGTGTGTATTGTGTGTACGCGAGAGTGTGCGACGTGCCTTGATCACGAGAATGTGCTGCATTTCGAGCATGGCACGCAGCCAGCCCGAGGCCAAGGCCAAGGCACGCAGCCACCCAGCGGCCAAGGCCAAGCCCATGGCACCCAACCACCCCGCGGCCAAGGCCTAGGCACGCAGCCACCCCGCGGCCAAGGCCGTGTGCTGTAGCTCACGGATCTTGGCCTACTTTCGCGTTTCCGGGGCGGGGCAGGATTTTGGGGTGATGCATTAGATATGTACGACAGTCGAACGTCGGAGAAGACGGGAGTCGATTCCGAGGTCCGAACCTCGTTTTACGTCTAATTTAACGAACGTGCGGGGTTGCGAAAAGGGAACGAAACGTGCCAGTGAATTGGTCCGGTTG
The DNA here is from genome assembly GCA_030449905.1 of Luvunga scandens. Lineage (NCBI taxonomy): Eukaryota > Viridiplantae > Streptophyta > Magnoliopsida > Sapindales > Rutaceae > Luvunga > Luvunga scandens. Next base: position 22,014 of record JASUUG010000801.1, read on the forward strand.
TGGTAGAACTAGGCCGTGGGCCTCCTCACGGTGCTAGTACTGTTTTCCTCTCGAAGAAATGGCAAAAATAATGCGGGAGGCCCTGCGCCCATTTTTCCGCCCGAAAAGGCCAAAATCCGTGAGCTATAGCACACGGACTGCGGCCAAATTTCGTCTTTCGGGGGCGGCGTGGGATTTTTGGCTGGCGTGGTCGGGTTTGGTGGGAGTCGGTGGCGGAAGAAAACAGAATCCAATTCCGAGCTCCGAAACTCGTTTAACAGCCATTTTACCGCCAGAGAACGGGTTCCCAAACGGGTGGGCCAACACGTCCGATTCAGGCAAAACCGGAGAAAGAAGTGGAAGGTAGGTGTGGATCTCAGTTTTTGGTCAAAGAATACGAAGCAACGGCGAGGACCGTGTGCTCACATTTTGGCCAAATGCTCGACCGCGGCCAAGGCCAAGGCACAGGGCCATGCTCTAGCTCCCTATCCTTGCCCCGGGAGCGCGGTCCAAGTGTGTGTTGTGTGTGTGCGAGAGTGTGCACACGGATTGCGGCCAAAATCCGTGAGCTATATAGCACACGGATTGCGCCCAAATTTCGTGTTTCGGGGGCGGCGTGGGATTTTTACCTGGCGTGGTCTGGTCTGGTGGGAGTCGGTGGCGGGAAAAAACGGAATCAAATTCCGAGCTCCGAAACTCGTTTTACGGCCATTTTACTGCCAGAGAACGGGTGCCCAAACGGGTGAGCCAACGCGTCAGATTCAGGCAAAACCAGAGAAAGAAGTGGAACGTAGGTGTGGATCTCAGTTTTTGGTCAAAGAATACGAAGCAACGGCGAGGACCGTGTGCTCACATTTTGGCCAAATGCTCGCACGCGGCCAGGGCCAAGGCCAAGGCACGCGGCCACCCCGAGGCCAAGGCCAAGGCACAGGGCCACGCTCGAGCACACTATCCTTGGCCCGGGAGCGCGGCCCAAGTGTGTGTTGTGTGTGTGCGAGTGTGTGCGACGTGCCTTGGTCGCGAGCATGTGCTGCATTTCGAGAAAGGCACGCAGCCAGCCCGCGGCCAAGGCAAGGCACGCAGCCACCCCGCGGCCAAGGCCGTGTGCTGTAGCTCACGAATGTTGGCCAACTTTCGCAATTCCGGGGCAGTGCGGGATTTTGGGGTGATGCATTAGATACGTGCGACAGTCGAACGTCGGAGAAGACGGGAGTCGATTCCGAGGTCCGAACCTCGTTTTACGGCCAATTTACCGAACGTTCGGGGGTGCGAAAAGGGGACGAAACGTGCTCGCAAATTGGTTCGCTTGTGGTAGAACTGGGCCGGGGGCCTCCTCACAGTGCTAGTACTGTTTTGCGCTCAAAGAAATGGCGAAAATAACGCGGGAGGCACTGCGCCCATTTTTCCGCCCGAAAAGGCCAAAATTCGTGAGCTATAGCACACGGACTGCGGCCAAATTTCGTCCTTCGGGGGCGGCGTGGGATTTTTGGCTGGCGTGGTTGGGTTTGGTGGGAGTCGGTGGCGGGAGAAAACAGAATCCAATTCCGAGCTCCAAAACTCGTTTAACAGCCATTTTACCGCCAGAGAACGGGTTCCCAAACGGGTGGGCCAACTCGTCCGATTCAGGCAAAACCGGAGAAAGAAGTGGAAGGTAGGCGTGGATCTCAGTTTTTGGTCCAAGAATGCGAAGGAACGGCGAGGACCGTGTCCTCACATTTTGGTCAAATGCTCGCCCGCGGCCAAGGCGAGGCCACACAGCCACCCCGCGGCCAACGCCAAGGGACAGGGCCACGCTCGAGCTCCCTATCCTGGCCTCGGGAGCGCGGCCCGAGCGTGTGTTGTGTGTGCGTAAGAGTGTGCGACGTGCCTTGGTCGCGAGCATGTGCTGCAATTCGAGCAAGGCACGGAGCCAGCCCGCGGCCAAGGCCAAGGCCGAGGCACGCAGCCACCCCGTGGCCAAGGCCTAGGCACGCGTCCAGCCCGCGGCCAAGGCCGTGTGCTGTAGCTCACGGATCTTGGCCAACTTTCACGTTTCCGGGGCGGTGCGGGATTTTTCGGTGATGCATTAGATACGTGTGACAGTCGAACATAGGAAAAGAGGGGAGTCGATTTCGAGGTCCGAACCTCGTTTTACGGCCGATTTACCGAACGTTCGTTGGTGCGAAAAGGGGACGAAACGTGCCCTAAAATTTGTCCGATTGTGGTAGAACTGGGCCGGAGGCCTCCTCACGGCGCAAGTACTGCTTTCCGCTCGAAGAAATGGCAAAAATAATGCGGGAGGCCCTGCGCCCATTTTTCCGCCAGAAAAGGCCAAAATCCGTGAGCTATAGCACACGGATTGTGGCCAAATATCGTGTTTTGCGGGCGGCGTGGGATTTTGGGCCGGCGTCATCGGGTTTGGTGGGAGTCGGTGGTGGGGGAAAACGGAATCCAATTCCGAACACCGAAACTCGTTTTATGGCCATCTTACCGGCAGGGAACGGGTGCCCAAACGGGTGGGCCCACTCGTCCGATTCAGGCAAAACCGGACGAAGAAGTGGAAGGTAGGTGCGGATCTCAGTTTTCGGTCCAAGAATACGAAGAAACGGCGAGGACCGTGTGCTCACATTTTGGCCAAATGCTAGCCCGCGACCAAGGCCAAGCCATGCAGCCACCCCGCGGCCAACGCCAAGGCACAGGGCCACGCTCGAGCTCCCTATCCTTGCCTGGGGAGCACGGCCGGAGTGTGTGTTGTGTGTGCGTGAGAGTGTGCGACCTGCCTTGGTCGCGAGCATATGCTGCATTTCGAGAAAGGCACGTAGCCAGCCCGCGGCCAAGGCCAAGGCCGAGGCACGCAGCCACCCCGTGGCCAAGGCCTAGGCACGCGTCCACCCCGCGGCCAAGGCCTAGGCACGCGTCCACCCCGCGGCCAAGGCCATGGCACCCAGCCAGCCCGCGGCCAAGGCCTAGGCACGCAGCCACCCCGAGGCCATGGCCTTGGCACACAGCCACCCTGTGGCCAAGGACAAGGCCATGGCACCCAGCCACCCCGCGGCCATGGCCTAGTCACGCAGCCAACCCGCGGCCAAGGCCAAGGCCGTGTGCTGTCGCTCACGGATCTTGGCCAACTTTTGCGTTTCCGGGGCGGTGCGGGATTTTGGGGTGATGCATTAGATACGTGCGACAGTCGAACGTCGGAAAAGAGGGGAGTCGATTTCGAGGTCCGAACCTCGTTTTACGGCCGATTTACCGAGGGTGCGGGGGTGCGAAAAGGGGACGAAACGTGCCCTCAAATTGGTCCGATTGTGGTTGAACTGGGCCGGGGGCCTCCTCACGGCGCATGTACTGCTTTCCGCTCGAAGAAATGGCGAAAATAATGCGGGAGGCCCTGCGCCCATTTTTCCCCCGGAAAAGGCCAAAATCCGTGAGCTATAGCACACGGATTGTGGCCAAATTTCGCGTTTTTGGGGCGGCGTGGGATTTTGGGCGGGCACCGTCGGGTTTGGTGGGAGTCGGTGGCGGGAGAAAACGGAATCCAATTCCGAGCTCCGAAACTCGTTTTACGGCCATCTTACCGGCAGCGAACGGGTGCCCAAACGGGTGGGCCCACTCGTCCGATTCAGGCAAAACCGGAGAAAGAAGTGGAAGGTACGTGTGGATCTCAGTTTTTGGTCCAAGAATACGAAGAAATGGCGAGGACCGTGTGCTCATATTTTGGCCAAATGCTCGCCCGCGGCCAAGGCCAAGCCACGCAGCCACCCCGCGGCCAACGCCAAGGCACAGGGCCACGCTCGAGCTCCCTATCCTAGCCTCGGGAGCGCGGCCCGAGTATGTGTTGTGTGTGCGTGAGAGTGTGCGACCTGCCTTGGTCGCGAGCATATGCTACATTTCGAGAAAGGCACGTAGCCAGCCCGCGGCCAAGGCCAAGACGAGGCACGCAGCCACCCCGTGGCCAAGGCCTAGGCACGCGTCCACCCCACGGCCAAGGCCATGGCACCCAGCCAGCCCGCGGCCAAGGCCATGGCACCCAGCCAGCCCGCGGCCAAGGCCTTGGAACACAGCCACCCGGTGGCCAAGGCCAAAGTAATGGCACGCAGCCACCCCGTGGCCAAGGCCTTGGCACACAGCCACCCGGTGGCCAAGGCCAAGGCCATGGCACCCAGCCACCCCGCAGCCAAGGCCTAGGCACGCATCCACCCCGCGGCCAAGGCCAAGGCCGTGTGCTGTCGCTCACGGATCTTGGCCAACTTTTATGTTTCCGGGGCGGTGCGGGATTTTGGGGTGATGCATTAGATACGTGCGACAGTCGAACGTCGGAAAACAGGGGAGTCGATTTCGAGGTCCGAACCTCGTTTTACGGCCGATTTACCGAGGGTGCGGGGTTACGAAAAGGGAATGAAACGTGCCCTCGAATTGGTCTGATTGTGGTAGAACTGGGCCGGGGGCCTCCTCATTGCGCAAGTACTGCTTTCCGCTCGAAGCGATGGCAAAAATAATGCCGGAGGCCCTGCGCCCATTTTTCCGCTAGAAAAGGCCAAAATCCGTGAGGTATAGCACACGGATTGTGGTTTTCGTTCAAGGCGTGGGATTTTGGGCTGGCGTCGTCAGGTTTGGTGGGAGTTGGTGCCGGGAGAAAACGAGTTTCGGAGCTCGGAATTGGATTCTGTTTACTCCCAGCACCGACTCCCACCAAACCCGACGACGCCAGCCCAAAATCCCACGCCGCCCCCGAAACGCGAAATTTGGCCACAATCCGTGTGCTATACTCTAACCTTCCCGACCACACTTTTACCTTTTGTCGGGGCATTGGAAAGAAAATAAAAAAAACACGAAAGTAGTAAATAGATAAAGAAATTGTGGGTTCCGTGATTTTGGGTATGATTACTTCTTAAACGGTGAGGCCCTCTCTATACACCGGAGCCACTTCCTTCATTTAATCAATTCTATTGGTAACTTGTACAGTAACCACTCTTCGGCTCTACCCATGAATTTTCTAGTAATAGGTCTTTCATAACGAGATAGACCTTATACAGTAACGGTATTTAATTATGAAGATTGTTGGGGTAGCTGACCTTGTTAGTCCGTTCCTGCAAGAGTCGAAAGATAATCTTTCTGCTTTTTTATAGTATTTCCCCCGCTTAATGGATAACTATTTGTTACCAATGGGGAATTCTTTCTCACCTTAAATTGCAAATTGAGGTGGTGGAATTTGCGCCAGTGGAAACCATAAATTATAGCTCACGGATTTTGGCCTTTTCCGGGGGAAAAATGGGCGCAGGGCCTCCCGCATTATTTTCATCTTTTGTTCGAGCGGAAAACAGTACTTGCGCCATGAGGAGGCCCCTGGCCCAGTTCTACCACAATCGGACCAATTCGAGGGCACGTTTCGTCCCCTTTTCGCACCACCGCACCCTCGGTTAATTGGCCGTAAAACGAGGTTCGGACCTCGAAATCGACTCCCGTCTTTTCCGATGTTCGACTGTCCCACGTATCTAATGCATCACCCCAAAATCCCGCAACGCCCCGGAAACGTGAAAGTTGGCCAAGATCCGCGAGCATCAGCACACGGCCTTGGCCTTCGCCGCGGGGTGGCCGCGTGCCATGGCCTTGGCCTTGGCCTCGGGGTGGCTGCGAGCCAAGGCATTGGCCCCTGGCTGGCGGCGTGCCTAGGCCTTGGCCGCGGGATGTCTGGGTGCCATGGCCTTGGCCGCGGGGTGGACGCGTGCCTTGGCCTTGGCCACGTGGTGGCTGCGTGCCTTGGCCTTGGCTGCGGGGTGGCTGGGTGCCATGGCCTTGGCCTTGGCCAACGGGTGGCTGTGTGCCAAGGCCTTGGCCGCGGGCTGGCTGCGTGCCTAGGCCTTGGCCGCGGGCTGGCTACGTGCCTTTCTCGAAATGCAGCATATGCTCGCCCCCAAGGCAGGTCACACACTCTCATGAACACGAAACACACACTCCGGCCGCGCTCCCGAGGCAAGGATAGGGAGCTCGAGCGTGGCCCTGTGCCTTGGCGTTGGCCGCGGGGTGACTGCATGGCTTGGCCTTGGCCGCGGGTGAGCGTTTGGCAAAAATGTGAGCACACGGTCCTCGCCGTTTCTTCGTATTCCTGGACCAAAAACTGAGATCCACACCTACCTCCCACTTCTTTCTCCGGTTTTGGCTGAATCGGACGAGTGGGCCCACCCGTTTGGGCACCCGTTCCCTGCCGGTAAGATGGCCGTAAAATGAGTTTCTGAGCTCGGAATTGGATTCCGTTTTCTCCCGCCACCGAATCCCACCAAACCCGACGACGCCAGCCCAAAATCCCACTCCGCCCCCGAAACACAAAATTTGGCCACAATCCGTGTGCTATAGCTCACGGATTTTGGCCTTTTCCGAGGGAAAAATGGGCGCAGGGCCTCCCGCATTATTTTCACCATTTCTTCGAGCGGAAAACAGTACTTGTGCAGTGAGGAGGCCCCCGGCCCAGTTCTACCACAATCGGACCAATTCGCGGGCACATTTCGTCCCCTTTTCGAACCCCCGCACCCTCGGTAAATCAGCCGTAAATCGAGGTTCGGAACTCGAAATCGACTCCCCTCTTTTCCAACGTTCGACTGTCGCACGTATCTAAAGCATCACACCAAAATCCCACGCCGCCCCGAATCCGTGAAAGTTGGCCAAGATCCGTGAGCGACAGCACACGGCCCTGGCCTTGGACGCGGGGTGGCTGCATGGCTTTGCCTTGGCCGCGGGCTGGCTGGGTGCCATGGCCTTGGCCGCGGGGTGGACGTGTACCTAGGCCTTGGCCGCGGGCTCGCTGGGTACCATGGCCTTGGCCGCGGGGTGGACGCGTGCCTAGGCCTTGGCCACGGGGTGGCTGCGTGCCTCGGCCTTGGCCTCGGCCGCGGGCTGGCTACGTGCCTTTCTCGAAATGCAGCATATGCTCGCGACCAAGGCAGGTCGCACACTCTCACGCACACACAACACACTCTCGGGCTGCGCTCCCGAGGCAAGGATAGGGAGCTCGAGCGTGGCCCTGTGCCTTGGCGTTGGCCGCGGGGTGGCTGCGTGGCTTGGCCTTGGCCGCGGGCGAGCATTTGGCCAAAATGTGAGCACACGGTCCTCGCCGTTTCTTCGTATTCTTGGACCAAAAACTGAGAACCACACCTACCTTCCACTTTTTTCTCTGGTTTTGCCTGAATCGGAGGAGTTGGCCCACCCGTTTGGGCACCCGTTCGCTGCCGGTAAGATGGCCGTAAAACGAGTTTCGGAGCTCGGAATTGGATTCCGTTTTCTCCCGCCACCGACTCCCACCAAACCCGACGACGCCAGCCCAAAATCCCACGCCGCCCCCGAAACGCGAAATTTGGCCACAATCTGTGTGCTATAGCTTACGGATTTTGGCCTTTTCTGGCGGAAAAATGGGCGCAAGGCCTCCCGCATTATTTTTGCCATTTCTTCGAGCGGAAAACAGTACTTGCGACGTGAGGAGGCCCCCAGCCCAGTTCTACCACAATCGGACCAATTCAAGGGCACGTTTCGTCCCCTTTTCGCACCCCCGCACCCTCGGTAAATCTGCCGTAAAACGAGGTTCGGACCTCGAAATCGACTCCCCTCTTTTCCGATGTTCGACTGTCGCACTTATCTAATGCATCACCCCAAAATCCCGTACCGCCCCGGAAACGCGAAAGTTGGCCAAGATCCGTGAGCGACAGCGCACGGCCTTGTCCTTGGCCGTGGGGGTGGCTGCGTGCCATGGCCTTGGCCTTGGCCTCGGGGTGGCTGCGTGCCAAGGCCTTGGCCGCTGGCTGGCTGCGTGCCTAGGTCTTGGCCGCGGGCTGGCTGGGTGCCATGGCCTTGGCCACGGGGTGGACGCGTGCCTCGGCCTTTGCCACGGGGCGGCTGCGAGCCTCGTCCTTGGCCTTTGCCGCGGGCTGGCTCCGTGCCTTGCTCGAAATGCAGCACATGCTCGCGACCAAGGCAGGTCGCACACTCTCACGCACACACAACACACACTCTGGCCGCCCTCCCGAGGCAATGATAGGGAGCTCAAGCGTGGCCCTGTGCCTTGGCGTTGGCCGTGGGGTGGCTGCGTGGCTTGGCATTGGCCGCGGGCGAGCATTTGGCCAAAATGTGAGCACACTGTCCTCGCCGTTTCTTCGTATTCTTGGACCAAAAACTGAGATCCACACCTACCTTCCACTTCTTTCTCCGGTTTTGCCTGAATCGGACGAGTTGGCCCACCCGTTTGGGCACCCGTTCGCTGCTGGTAAGATGGCCGTAAAATGAGTTTCGGAGCTCGGATTTGGATTCCGTTTTCTCCCGCCACCGACTCCCACCAAACGCGACGACGCCAGCCCAAAATTCGACGCCGCCCCCGAAATGCGAAATTGGGCCACAATCCGTGTGCTATAGCTTACGGATTTTGGCCTTTTCGGGCGGAAAAATGGGCGCAGGGCCTCCTGCATTATTTTTGCCATTTCTTCGAGCGGAAAGCAGTACTTGTGCCGTGAGGACGCCCCCGGCCCAGTTCTACCACAATCGGACCAATTCGAGGGCACGTTTCGTCCCCTTTTCGCACCTCCGCACCCTCGGTAAATCGGCCGTAAAACGAGGTTCGGACCTCGACATCGACTCCCCTCTTTTCCGAAGTTTGACTGTCGCACGTATCTAATGCATCACCCAAAAATCCCGCACCGCCCTGGAAACGCGAAAGTTGGCCAAGATCCGTGAGCGACAGCACACGGACTTGGCCTTGGCCGCGGGGTGGCTGCGGGCCATGGCCTTGGCATTGGCCTCGGGGTGGCTGCATGCCATGGCCTTGGCGTTGGCCACCGTGTGGCTGTGTGCCAAGGCCTTGGCCGCGGGCTGGCTGGCTGCCATGGCCTTGGCCGCGGGCTGGCTGGGTGCCATGGCCTTGGCCGTGGGGTGGACGCGTGCCTTGGCCTTGGCCATGGGGTGGCTGCGTGCCTCGGCCTTGGCCTTCGCCGCGGGCTTGCTCCGTGCCTTGCTCGAAATGCAGCACATGCTCGCGACCAAGGCAGGTCGCACACTCTCACGCACACACAAGACACCCTCGGGCTGCGCTCCCGAGGCAATGATAGGGAGCTCGAGCGTGGCCCTGTGCCTTGGCGTTGGCCGCGAGGTGGCTGCGTGGCTTGGCCTCGGCCGCGGGCAAGCATTTGGCCAAAATGTGAGCACACGGTCCTCGCCACCGACTCCCACCAAACCCGACCACGCCAGCCCAAAATTCCACGCCGCCCCCGAAACGCGAAATTTGGCTACAATCCGTGTGCTATAGCGCACGGATTTTGGCCTTTTCTGGCAGAAAAATGGGCGCAGGGGCTCCCGCATTATTTTCGCCATTTCTTCGAGCGGAAAACAGTACTTGCGCCGTGAGGTGGCTCCCAGCCCAGTTCTACCACAATCGGACCAATTCGCGGGCACGTTTCATCCCCTTTTCGCACCCCCGCACCCTCGGTAAATCGGCCGTAAAACGAGGTTCGGACCTCGAAATCGACTCCCCTCTTTTCCAACGCTCGACTGTCGTACGTATCTAATGCATCACCCCAGAATCCCGCACCGCCCTGGAAACGCGAAAGTTGGACAAGATCAGTGAGCTACAGCACACGGCCTTGGCCTTGGCCGCGGGGTGGCTGCGTGCCATGGCCTTGGCCTTGGCCTCGGGGTGGCTGCGTGCCAAGGCCTTGGCCGCGGGCTGGCTGCGTGCCTAGGCCTTGGCCGCGGGGTGGCTGGGTGCCATGGCCTTGGCCGCGGGCTGGCTGGGTGCCATTGCCTTGGCCGCGGGCTGGCTGGGTGTGATGGCCTTCGCCGCGGGCTGGACGCAGCCACCACGCTGCATTTCGAGCAAGGCACGCAGCCACCCTGCGGCCAAGGCCAAGGCCAAGTGCTGTAGCTCACGGATCTTGGCCAACTTTTGCGTTTCCAGGGCGGTGCGGGATTTTGGGGTGATGCATTAGATACGTGCGACAGTCGAACGTCGGAAAACAGGGGAGTCGATTTCGAGGTCCGAACCTCATTTTACGGCCGATTTACCGAGGGTGCGGGGTTCCGAAAAGGGGACGAAACGTGCCCTCGAATTGGTCTGATTGTGGTAGAACTGGGCCGGGGGCCTCCTCACTGCGCAAGTACTGCTTTCCGCTCGAAGAGATGACAAAAATAATGCCGGAGGCCCTGCGCCCATTTTTCCGCCACAAAAGGCCAAAATCCGTGAGCTATAGCACACGGATTGTGGCCAAATTTCGCGTTTTGGGGGCGGCGTGGGATTTTGGGCTGGCGTCGTCAGGTTTGGTGGGAGTCGGTGCCGGGAGAAAACCAGTTTCGGAGCTCGGAATTGGCCGCGAGCTGGCTGGGTGCCATGGCCTTGGCCGTGGGTGGACGCGTGCCTTGGCCTTGGCCACGGGGTGGCTGCGCGCCTCGGCCTTGGCCTTGGCCGCGGGCTGGCTACGTGGCTTTCTTGAAATGCAGCATATGCTCGCGACCAAGGCAGGTCGCACACTCTCACGGACACACAACACACACTTTCGGGCCGCGCTCCCGAGGCAAGGATAGGGAGCTCGAGCGTGGCCCTGTGCCTTGGCGTTGGCCGCGGGGTGGCTGTGTGGCTTGGCGTTGGCCGTGGCCGAGCATTTGGCCAAAATATGAGCACAAGGTCCTCGGCATTTCTTCGTATTCTTGGACCAAAAACTGAGATCCACACCTACCTTCCACTTCTTTCCCCGGTTTTTCCTGAATCGGATGAGTGGGCCCACCCGTTTGGGCACCCGTTCACTGCCGGTAAGACGGCCGTAAAACGATTTTCGGAGCACGGAATTGGATTCCGTATTCTCCCGCCACCGACTCCCACCAAACCCGACGACGCCAGCCCAAAATCCCACGCCGCCTCCGAAACGCGAAATTTTGCGACAATCCGTGTGCTATAGCTCACTGATTTTGGCCTTTTCCGGGGGAAAAATGGTCGCAGGGCCTCCCGCATTATTTTCGCCATTTCTTCGAGCGGAAAACAGTACTTGCGCCATGAGTAGGCCCCCGGCCCAGTTCTACCACAATTGGACCAATTCGCGGGCACGTTTCGTCCCCTTTTCGTACCCCCGCACCCTCGGTAAATCGGCCGTAAAACGAGGTTCGGACCTCGAAATCGACTCCCCTCTTTTCCAACGCTCGACTGTCGCACGTATCTAATGTATCACCCCAAAATCCCGCACCGCCCCGGAAACGTGAAAGTTGGCCAAGATCGGTGAGCTACAGCACTTGGCCTTGGCCTTGGCCGCGGGGTGGCTGCGTGCCATGGCCTTGGCCTTGGCCGCGGGGTGGCTGCGTGCCAAGGCCTTGGCCGCGGGCTGGCTGCGTGCCTAGGCCTTGGCCGTGGGCTGGCTGGGTGCCATGGCCTTGGCCGCGGGCTGGCTGGGTGCCATGGCCTTGGCCGAGGGGTGGACGCGTGCGTTGGCCTTGGCCACGGGGTGGCGGCGTGCCTCGGCTTTGGCCTTGGCCACGGGCTCGCTCCGTGCCTTGCTCGAAATGCAGCACATGCTTGCGGCCAAGGCAGGTCGCACACTCTCACGCACACACAACACACACTCCCGCCGCGCTCCCGAGGCAAGGATAGGGAGCTCGAGCGTGGCCCTGTGCCTTGGCGTTGGCCGCGAGGTGGCTGCGTGGCTTGGCCTCGGCCGTGGGCAAGCATTTGGCCAAAATGTGAGCACACGGTCCTCGCCGTTTCTTCGTATTCTTGGGCCAAAAACTGAGATCCACACCTACCTTCCACTTCTTTCTCCGGTTTTGCCTGAATCGGATGAGTTGGCCCACCCGTTTGGGCACCCGTTCGCTGCCGATAAGATGGCCTTAAAACGAGTTTCGGAGATCGGAATTGGATTCCGTTTTCTCCCACCACCGACTCACACCAAACCCGACGATGCCTGCCCAGAATCCCATGCCGCCCCCGAAACGCGAAATTTGGCCACAATCCGTGTGATATAGCTCACGGATTTTGGCCTTTTCTGGCGGAAAAATGGGCGCAGGGCCACCCGCATTATTTTTGCCATTTCTTCGAGCGGAAAGCAGTACTTGCGCCGTGAGGAGGCCCCCAGCCCAGTTCTACCAGAATCGGACCAATTCGATGGCACGTTTCGTCCCCTTTTCGCACCCCCGCACCCTCGGTAAATCGACCGTAAAACGAGGTTCGGACCTCGAAATCGACTCCCCTCTTTTCCAACGCTCGACTGTCGCACCTATCTAATGTATCACCCCAAAATCCCGCACCGCCCCGGAAACGCGAACGTTGGCCAAGATCCGTGAGCGACAGTACACGGCCTTGCCCTTGGCCGCGGGGTGGCTGCGTGCCTAGGCCTTCGCCGCGGGGTGGCTACGTGCCTAGGCCTTGGCCGCGAGGTGGCTGCGTGCCTAGGCCTTGGCCGCGGGCTGGCGGAAAAATGGGCGCAGGGCCTCCCGCATTATTTTTGCCATTTCTTCGAGCGGAAAGCAGTACTTGCGCCGTGAAGAGGCCCCCGGCCCAGTTCTACCACAATCGGACCAATTCGAGGGCACGTTTCGTCCCCTTTTCGCACCCCCGCACCCTCGGTAAATCGGCCTTAAAACGAGGTTCGGACCTCGAAATCGACTTCCCTCTTTTCCGACGTTCAACTATCGCACGTATCTAATGCATGACCCCAGAATCCTGCACCGCCCCGGAAACGCGAAAGTTGGCCAAGATCCGTGAGCGACAGCACACGGACTTGGCCTTGGCCGCGGGGTGGCTGCGTGCCTAGGCCTTGGCTGCGGGGTGGCTGGGTGCCATGGCCTTGGCCTTGGCCACCAGGTGGCTGCGTGCCATGGCCTTGGCCGCGGGGTGGCTGGGTGCCATCGCCTTGGCCGCGGGCTGGCTGCGTGCCTAGGCCTTTGCCGCGGGCTGGGTGGGTGCCATGGGCTTGGCCGCGGGCTAGCTGGGTGCCATCGCCTTGGCCGCGGGGTGGACGCGTGCCTTGGCCTTGGCCACGGGGTGGCTGCGTGCCTCGGCATTGGCCTTGGTCGCGGGCTCGCTCCGTGCCTAGCTCGAAATGCAGCACATGCTCTCGACCAAGGCAGGTCGCACACTCTCACACACACACAACACACACTCGGGCCGCGCTCCCGAGGCAAGGATAGGGAGCTCGAGCGTGGCCCTGTGCCTTGGCGTTGGCCGCGGGGTGGCTGCGTGGCTTGGCCTTGGCCGCGGGCGAGCATTTGGCCAAAATGTGAGCACACGGTCCTCGCCGTTTCTTCATATTCTTGGACCAAAAACTGAGATCCACACCTACCTGCCACTTCTTTCTCCGGTTTTGCCTGAATCGGACGAGTTGGCCCACCCGTTTGGGCACCCGTTCGCTGCTGGTAAGATGGCCGTAAAACGAGTTTCGGAGCTCGGAATTGGATTCCGTTTTCTCCCGCCACCGACTCCCACCAAACCTGACGAGTCCAGCCCAAAATCCTACGCCGCCCCCGAAACGCGAAATTTGACCACAATCCGTGTGCTATAGCTCACGGATTTTGGCCTTTTCTGGCGGAAAAATGGGCGCAGGGCCTCCCGCATTATTTTTTCCATTTCTTCGAGCGGAAAGCAGTACTTGCGCCGTGAGGAGGCCCCCGGCCCAGTTCTACCACAATCGGACCATACGAGGGCACGTTTCGTCCCCTTTTCGCACCCCCGCAACCCCGGTAAATCGGCCGTAAAACGAGGTTCGCACCTCGAAATCGACTCCCCTCTGTTCCGACGTTTGACTGTCGTACGTATCTAATGCATCACCCCAAAATCCCGCACCGCCCCGAAAACGCAAAAGTTGGCCAAGATCCGTGAGCGACAGCACACGGCCTTGGCCTTGGCCGCGGGGTGGCTGCGTGCCTAGGCCTTGGCCGCGGGCTGGCTGGGTGCCATGGCCGCGGGCTGGCTGGGTGCCATGGCCTTGGCCTTGGCCTTGGCCCGCGGGTGGCTGTGTGCCAAGGACTTGGCCACGGGGTGGCTGCGTGCCTAGGCCTTGGCCGCGGGCTGGCTGGGTGCCATGGCCTTGGCCGCGGGGAGGACGCGTGCCTAGGCCTTGGCCACCGGGTGGCTGCGTGCCTCGGCCTTGGCCTAGGCCGCGGGCTGGCTACGTGCCTTTCTCGAAATGCAGCATATGCTCGCGAGCAAGGCAGGTCACACACTATCACGCACACACAACACACACTCCCGCCGCGCTCCCGAGGCAAGGATAGGGAGCTCGAGCGTGGCCCTGTGCCATGGCATTGGCCGCGGGGTGGCTGCGTGGCTTGGCCTTGGCCGCGGGCGAGCATTTGGCCAAAATGTGAGCACACGGTCCTCGCCGTTTCTTCCTATTCTTGGAACAAAAACTGAGATCCACACCTACCTTCCACTTCTTTCTCCGGTTTTGCCTGAATCGGACGAGTTGGCCCACCCGTTTGGGCACCCGTTCGCTGCCGGTAAGATGGCCGTAAAACGAGTTTCGGAGCTCGGAATTGGATTCCGTTTTCTCCCGCCACCGACTCCCACCAAACCCGACGACGCCCGCCCAAAATCCCACGCCGCCCCCGAGACGCGAAATTTGGCCACAATCCGTGTGCTATAGCTCATGGATTTTGGCCTTTTCCGGGGGAAAAATGGGCGCAGGGCCTTCCGCATTATTTTAACCATTTCTTCGAGCAGAAAGCAGTACTTGCACCGTGAGGAGGCCCCCGGCCCAGTTCTACCACAATCGGACCAATTCGCGGGCACGTTTCGTCCCCTTTTCGCACCCCCGCACCCTCGGTAAATCGACCGTAAAACGAGGTTCGGACCTCGAAATCGACTCCCCTCTTTTCCAACGCTCGACTGTCGCACCTATCTAATGTATCACCCCAAAATCCCGCACCGCCCCGGAAACGCGAAAGTTGGCCAAGATCCGTGAGCGACAGTACACGGCCTTGCCCTTGGCCGCGGGGTGGCTGCGTGCCTAGGCCTTCGCCGCGGGGTGGCTACGTGCCTAGGCCTTGGCCGCGAGGTGGCTGCGTGCCTAGGCCTTGGCCGCGGGCTGGCGGAAAAATGGGCGCAGGGCCTCCCGCATTATTTTTGCCATTTCTTCGAGCGGAAAGCAGTACTTGCGCCGTGAAGAGGCCCCCAGCCCAGTTCTACCACAATCGGACCAATTCGAGGGCACGTTTCGTCCCCTTTTCGCACCCCCGCACCCTCGGTAAATCGGCCTTAAAACGAGGTTCGGACCTCGAAATCGACTCCCCTCTTTTCCGACGTTCAACTATCGCACGTATCTAATGCATGACCCCAGAATCCCGCACCGCCCCGGAAAAGCGAAAGTTGGCCAAGATCCGTGAGCGACAGCACACGGCCTTGGCCTTGGCCGCGGGGTGGCTGCGGGCCATGGCCTTGGCCTTGGCCTTGGGGTGGCTGCGTGCCATGGCCTTGGCCTTGGCCACCGGGTGGCTGTGTGCCAAGGCCTTGGCCGCGGGCTGGCGGCTGCCATGGCCTTGGCCGTGGGCTGGCTGGGTGCCATGGCCTTGGCCGCGGGGTGGACGTTTCCCTTGGCCTTGGCCACGGAGTGGCTGCGTGCCTCGGCCTTGGCCTTGGCCGCGGGCTTGCTCCGTGCCTTGCTCGAAATGCAGCACATGCTCGCGACCAAGGCAGGTCGCACACTCTCACGCACACACAACACACACTCGGGCCGCGCTCCCGAGGCAAGGATAGGGAGCTCGAGCGTGGCCCTGTGCCTTGGCGTTGGCCGCGGGGTGGCTGCGTGGCTTGGCCTTGGCCGCGGGCGAGCATTTGGCAATAATGTGAGCACACGGTCCTCTCCGTTTCTTCGTATTCTTGGACCAAAAACTGAGATCCACACCTACCTTCCACTTCTTTCTCCGGTTTTGCCTGAATCGGACGAGTGGGCCCACCCTTTTGGGCACCCGTTCGCTGCCGGTAAGATGGCCGTAAAACGAGTTTCGGAGCTCGGAATTGGATTCTGTTTTCTCCCGCCACCGACTCCCACCAAACCCGACCACGCCAGCCCAAAATGCCACGCCGCCCCCGAAACGCGAAATTTGGCCACAATCCGTGTGCTATAGCTCACTGATTTTGGCCTTTTCCGGGGGAAAAATGGGCGCAGGGCCTCCCGCATTTTTTTCGCCATTTCGTCGAGCGGAAAACAGTACTTGCACCGTGAGGAGCCCCCAGCCCAGTTCTACCACAATCGGACCAATTCACAGACACGTTTCGTCCCCTTTTCACACCCCCGCACCCTCGGTAAATTGGCCGTAAAACGAGTTCGGACCTCGAAATCAACTCCCCTGTTTTCCAACGCTCGACTGTCGCACGTATCTAATGCATCACCACAAAATCCCGCGCCGCCCCGGAAACGCGAAAGTTGGCCAAGATCCGTGAGCTGGCTCGGCCGCGGGGTGGCTGCGTGCCATGGCCTTGGCCATGGCCGCGGGGTGGGTGCGTGCCATGGCCTTGGCCTTTCCCTCGGGGTGGCTGCGTGCCTAGGCATTGGCCGCGGGATGGCTGGGTGCCATGGCCTTGGCCGCGGGGTGGACGCGTGCCTTGGTTTGGCCACGGGGTGGCTGCGTGCCTCGGCCTTGGCCTTGGCCGCGGGCTGGCTCCGTGCCTTGCTCGAAATGCAGAACATGCTTGTGACCAAGGCTGGTCGCACACTGTCACGCACACACAACACACACTCGGGCCGCCAAATTTCGTGTTTCGGGGGCGGCGTGGGATTTTTGGCTGGCGTGGTCGGGTTTGGTGGGAGTCGGTGGCTGGAGAAAACGGAATCCAATTCAGAGCTCCGAAACTTGTTTTACGGCCATTTTACCGCCAGAGAACGGGTGCCCAAACAGGTGGGCCAACTCGTCGGATTCAGGCAAAACCGGAGAAAGAAGTGGAAGGTAGGTGTGGATCTCAGTTTTTGGTCCAAGAATACGAAGCAACGGAGAGGACTGTGTGCTCACATTTTGGCCAAATGCTCGCCCGCGGCCAAGGCACGCGGCCAGCCCACGGCCAAGGCCAAGGCACAGGGCCACGCTCAAGTTCCCTATCCTTGCCCCGGGAACGCGGCCCAAGTGTGTATTGTGTGTGCGCGAGAGTGTGCAACGTGCCTTGGTCGCGAGCATGTGCTGCATTTCGAGCATGGCAAGCAGCCACCCCGCGGCCAAGGCCAAGGCCATGGCACCCAGCCACCCCGCGGCCAAGGCCTAGGCACGCAGCCACCCCTAGGCCAAGGCCGTGTGCTATATAGCTCACGGATTTTGGCCTTTTCTGGCGGAAAAATGGGCGCAGGGCCTTCCGCATTATTTTTTCCATTTCTTCGAGTGGAAAGCAGCACTTGCGCCGTGAGGAGGCCCCCGGCCCAGTTCTACCACAATCGGACCAATTCGAGGGCACGTTTCGTCCCCTTTTCGCACCCCCGCACCGTCGCTAAATCGGCCGTAAAACGAGGTTCGGACCTCAAAATCGACTCCCCTCTTTTCCGACGTTTGAATGCCGCACGTATTTAATGCATCACCCCAAAATCCCGCACCGCCCCGGAAACGCGAAAGTTGGCCAATATCCATGAGCGACAGCACACGGCCTTGGCCTTGGCCGCGGGGTGGCTGCGTGCCTAGGCCTTGGCCGCGGGGTGGCTGGGTGCCATGGCCTTGTCCTTGGCCACCGGGTGGCTGTGTGCCAAGGCCTTGGCCTCGGGGTGGCTGCGTGCCTAGGCCTTGGCCGCGGGCTGGCTGGGTGCCATGGCCTTGGCCGGGGGGTGGACGCGTGCCTAGGCCTTGGCCACGGGGTGGCTGCGTGCCTCGGCCTTGGCCTTGGCCGCGGGTTGGCTACATGCCTTTCTCGAAATGCAGCATATGCTTGCGACCAAGGCAGGTCGCACACTCTCACGCACACACAACACACACTCCGGCCGCGCTCCCGAGGCAAGGATAGGGAGCTCGAGCGTGGCCCTGTGCCTTGGCGTTGGCCGTGGGGTGGCTGCGTGGCTTGGCCTTGGCCGTGGGCGAGCATTTGGCCAAAATGTGAGCACACGTTCCTCGCCGTTTGTTCGTATTCTTGGACCAAAAACTGAGATCCACACCTACAGCACACGTCCTTGTCCTTGGCCGCGGGGTGGCTGCGTGCCATGGCCTTGGCCTTGGCAGCGGGGTGGCTGCGTGCCATGGCCTTGGCCTTGGCCTCGGGGTCGCTGCGTGCCAAGGCCTTGGCCGCGGGCTGGCTGCGTGCCTAGGCCTTGTCCGCGGGCTGGCTGGGTGCCATGGCCTTGGCCGCGGGCTGGGTGGGTGCCATGGCCTTGGCCGTGGGGTGGACGCGTGCCTTGGCCTTGGCCACGGGGTGGCTGCGTGCCTCGGCCTTGCCCTTGGCCGCGGGCTGGCTCCGTGTCTTGCTCGAAATACGGCACATGCTCGCGACCAAGGCAGGTCGCACACTCTCACACACACACAACACACACTCGGGCCGCGCTCCCGAGGCAAGGATAGGGAGCTCGAGCGTGGCCCTGTGCCTTGGCATTGGCCGCGGGCGAGCATTTGGCACACGGTCCTCACCGTTTCTTCGTATTCTTGGACCAAAAACTTAGATCCACACATGCCTTCCACTTCTTTCTCCGGTTTTGCCTGAATCGGACGAGTTGGCCCACCCGTTCTCTGGCGGTAAAATTGCCGTTAAACGAGTTTCAGAGCTCGGAATTGGATTCCGTTTTCTCCCGCCACTGACTCCCACCAAACACGACCACACCAGCCAAAAATCCCATGCCGCCCCCGAAACACGAAATTTGGCCGCAATCCGTGTGCTAAAGTTCACGGATTTTGGCCTTCTCGGGCGGAAAAATGGGCGCAGGGCCTCCGGCATTATTTTCGCCATTTCTTCGAGCGCAAAACAGTACTAGCACCGTGAGGAGGCCCCCGGCCCAGTTCTACCACAACCAGACCAATTCGCGGGCACGTTTCGTCCCCTTTTCGCACCCCCGCACGTTCGGTAAATCGGCCGTAAAATGACGTTCGGACCTCGGAATAGACTCCTGTCTTCTCCGACGTTCGACTGTCACACGTATCTAATGCATCACCCCAAAGTCCTGCACCGCCCTGGAAACGCAAAAGTTGGCCGAGATCCGTGAGCTATAGCACACGGCCTTGGCCGCGGGGTGGTTGCGTGCCTAGGCCTTGGCAGCGGCGTGGCTGGGTGCCATGGCCTTGGCCTTGGCTGCGGGGTGGCTGCGTGCCTTGGCCTTGGCCGCGGGGTGGCTGGGTACCATGGCCTTGGCCTTGGCCGCGGGGTGGCTGGGTTCCATGGCCTTGGCCTTGGCCGCGGGGTGGCTGCGTGCCTAGTCCTTGGCCGCGGGGTGGCTGGGTGCCAAGTCCTTGGCTTTGGCCGCGGGGTGGCTGGGTGCCATGGCCTTGGCCTTAACCGTGGGGCTGGGTGCCATGGCCTCGGCCTTGTCCGCGGGGTGGCTGGGTGCCATGGCCTCGGCCTTGGCCGCGGGGTGGCTGCGTGCCTTGGCTTTGGAAGCGGGCTGGCTGCGTGCCTTGCTCGAAATGCAGCACATGCTCGCGACCAAGGCACGTCGCACACCCTTGCGCACACACAACACAAACTTGGGCCGCGCTCCCGGGGCAAGGATAGGGAGCTCGAGCGTGGCCCTATGCCTTGGCCTTGGCCGCGGGGTGGCTGCGTGCCTAGTCCTTGGCCGCGGGGTGGCTGGGTGCCAAGTCCTTGGCTTTGGCCGCGGGGTGGCTGGGTGCCATGGCCTTGGCCTTAACCGCGGGGTGGCTGGGTGCCATGGCCTCGGCCTTGTCCGCGGGGTGGCTGGGTGCCATGGCCTCGGCCTTGGCCGCGGGGTGGCTGCGTGCCTTGGCTTTGGAAGCGGGCTGGCTGCGTGCCTTGCTCGAAATGCAGCACATGCTCGCGACCAAGGCACGTCGCACACCCTTGCGCACACACAACACAAACTTGGGCCGCGCTCCCGGGGCAAGGATAGGGAGCTCGAGCGTGGCCCTATGCCTTGGCCTTGGCCGCGGGGTGGCCGCGTGCCTTGGCCGCGGGCGAGCATTTGGCCAAAATGTGAGCGCACGGTCCTCGGCGTTGGTTCGTATTCTTGGACAAAAACTGAGATCCACACCTACCTTCCACTTCTTTCTCTGGTTTTGCCTGAATCGGACGAATTGGCCCACCCGTTTGGGAACCCGTTCTCTGGCGGTAAAATGGCCGTTAAACGAGTTTCGGAGCTCGGAATTGCATTCCGTTTTCTCCCGCCACCGACTCCCACCAAACCCGACCACGGCAGCCAAAAATCCCACACCGCCCCCGAAACACGAAATTTGGCCGCAATCCGTGTGCTATAGCTCACGGATTTTGGCCTTTTCGGGCGGAAAAATGGGCGCAGGGCCTCCCGCATTATTTTCGCCATTTCTTTGAGCGGAAAACAGTACTAGCACCGTAAGGAGGCCCCCGGCCCAGTTCTACCACAATCGGACCAATTCGAGGGAACGTTTCGTCCCCTTTTCGCACCCCTGCACCCTCAGTAAATCGGCCGTAAAACGAGGATCGGACCTCGAAATCGACTCCCCTCTTTTCCAACGCTCGACTGTCGCACGTATCTAATGCATCACCCCAAAATCCCGCACCACCCCGGAAACGCGAAAGTTGGCCAAGATCCGTGAGCTACAGCACACGGCCTTGGCCTTGGCCGCGGGGTGGCCACGTGCCATGGCTTTGGCCTTGGCCGCGGGGTGGCTGCGTGCCATGGCCTCGGCCTTGGCCTCGGGGTGGCTTTGTGCCAAGGCCTTGGCCGCGGGCTGGCTGGGTGCCATGGCCTTGGCCGCGGGGTGGACGCGTGCCTTGGCCTTGGCCACGGGGTGGCTGCGTGCCTCGACCTTTGCCTTGGCCTCGGGCTGGCTCCGTGCCTTGCTAGAAATGCAGCACATGCTCGCGACCAAGGCAGGTCGCACACTCTCACGCCCACACAACACACACTCGGGCGAGAGTGTGCGACGTGCCTTGGTCGCGAGCATGTGCTGCATTTCGAGCAAGGCACGCAGCCAGCCCGCGGCCAAGGCCAAGGCACGCAGCCACCCCGCGGCCAAGGCCTAGGCACGCAGCCACCCCGCGGCCAAGGCCAAGGCACGCAGCCACCCCGTGGCCAAGGCCAAGGCCATGGCACCCAGCCACGCCGCTGCCAAGGTGTAGGCACGCAGCCACCCCGCGGCCAAGGCCGTCTGCTGTAGCTCACGGATCTTGGCCAAATTTCGCGTTTCCAGGGCGGTGCGGGATTTTGAGGTGATGCATTAGATACGTGTGACAGTCGAACATCAGAGAAGATGGGAGTCGATTCCGAGGTCCGAACCTCATTTTACGGCCGATTTACCGAACGTGCGGTGGTGCGAAAAGGGGACGAAATGTGCCCGCGAATTGGTCCGGTTGTGGTAGAACTGGGCCGGGGGCCTCCTCACGGTGGTAGTACTGTTTTGCGCACGAAGAAATGGCGGAAATAATGCGGGAGGCCCTGCGCCCATTTTTCCGCCCGAAAAGGCCAAAATCCGTGAGCTATAGCACACGGATTGCGGCCAAATTTCGTGTTTCGGGGGCGGCGTGGGATTTTTGGCTGGCGTGCTCGGGTTTGGTGGGAGTCGGTGGCGGGAGAAACCGGAATCCAATTCCGAGCTCGTAAACTCGTTTTACGGCCATTTTACCGCCAGAGAACGGGTTCCCAAACGGGTGGGCCAACTCGTCCGATTCAGGCAAAACCAGAGAAAGAAGTGGAAGGTAGGTGTGGATCTCAGTTTTTGTCCAAGAATACGAACCAACGCCGAGGACCGTGTGCTCACATTTTGGCCAAATGCTCGCCCGCGGCCAAGGCACGCGGCCACCCCGCGGCCAAGGCCAAGGCATAGGGCCACGCTCGAGCTCCCTATCCTTGCCCCGGGAGCGCGGCCCAAGTTTGTGTTGTGTGTGCGCAAGGGTGTGCGACGTGCCTTGGTCACGAGCATGTGCTGCATTTCGAGCAAGGCACGCAGCCACCCCGCGGCCAAGGCCGAGGCCATGGCACCCAGCCACCCCGCGGACAAGGCCGAGGCCATGGCACCCAGCCACCCCGCGGCCAAAGCCAAGGACTTGGCACCCAGCCACCCCGCGGCCAAGGACTAGGCACGCAGCCACCCCGCGGCCAAGGCCAAGGCCATGGAACCCAGCCACCCCGCGGCCAAGGCCAAGGCCATGGTACCCAGCCACCCCGCGGCCAAGGCCAAGGCACGCAGCCACCCCGCGGCCAAGGCCAAGGCCATGGCACCCAGCCACGCCGCTGCCAAGGCCTAGGCACGCAGCCACCCCGCGGCCAAGGCCGTGTGCTATAGCTCACGGATCTCGGCCAACTTTTGCGTTTCCAGGGCGGTGTGTGCGCGGAATCCAATTCCGATCTCGTAAACTCGTTTTACGGCCAGAGAACGGGTGCCCAAACGGGCGGGCCAACTCGTCCGATTCAGGCAAAACCGGAGAAAGAAGTGGAAGGTAGGTGTGGATCTCAGTTTTTGGTCCAAGAATACGAAGCAACGGCGAGGACCGTGTGCTCACATTTTGGCCAAATGCTCGCCCGCGGCCAAGGCACGCGTCCACCCCGCGGCCAAGGCACAGGGCCACGCTCGAGCTCCCTATCCTTGCCCCGGAAGCACGGCCCAAGTTTGTGTTGTGTGTGCGCGAGAGTGCACGACGTGTCTTGGTCACGAGCATGTGCTGCATTTCGAGCAAGGCACGCAGCCAGCCCGCGGCCAAGGCCAAGGCCATGGCACCCAGCCACCCCGCGGCCAAGGCCAAGGCCATGGCACCCAGCCACCCCGAGGCCAATGCGAAGGCACGGAGCCACCCCGTGGCCAAGGCCAAGGCACGCAACCACCCCGTGGGCAAGGGCAAGGCCATGGCACCCAGCCACGCCGGTGCCAAGGCCTAGGCACGCAGCCACCCCGCGGGCAAGGCCGTCTGCTGTAGCTCACGGATCTTGGCCAAATTTCGCGTTTCCGGGGTGGGGCGGGATTTTGGGCTGATGCATTAGATACGTACGACAGTCGAACGTCGGAGAAGACGGGAGTCGATTCCGAGGTCCGAACCTCATTTTACGGCCGATTTACCCAACGTGCGGGGGTACGAAAAGGGGACGAAATGTGCCCGTGAATTTGTCCGGTTGTGGTAGAACTGGGCCGGGGGCCTCCTCACGGTGCTAGTACTATTTTGTGATCGAAGAAATGGCGAAAATAATTCGGGAGGCTCTGCGCCCATTTTTCAGCCCGAAAAGGCCAAAATCCGTGAGCTATAGTAGACAGATTGCAGCCAAATTTTGCGTTTCGGTGGTGGCATGGGATTTTTGGCGGGTGTGGTCGGGTTTGGTGGGAGTCGGTGGCAGGAGAAAAAGGAATCCAATTTGGAGCTCCAAAACTCGTTTTACGGCCATTTTACCGCCAGAGAACGGGTGGGCCAACTCGTCCGATTCAGGCAAAACCGGTGAAAGAAGTGGAAGGTAGGTGTGGATCTCAGTTTTTGGTCGAAGAATACGAAGCAACGGCGAGGACCGTGTGCTCACATTTTGGCCAAATGCTCGCCGGCGGCCAATGCATGCGGCCACCCCGCGGCCAAGGCCAAGACACACGGCCACGCGCGAGCTCCCTATCCTTGCCCCAGAAGCGGGGCCCAAGTTTGTGTTGTGTGTGCGCGAGAGTGTGCAACCTGCCTTGGTCGGGAGCATGTGCTGCATTTCGAGCAAGGCACGCAGCCAGCCCGCGGCCAAGGCCAAGGCCATGGCACCCAGCCACCCAGCGGCCAAAGCCAAAGCCATGGCACCCAGCCACCCCGAGGCCAATGCGAAGGCACGGAGCCACCCCGCGGCCAAGGCCAAGGCACGCAGCCACCCCGTGGCCAAGGCCAAGGTCATGGCACCCAGCCACGCCGCTGCCAAGGCCTAGGCACGCAGCCACCCCGCGGCCAAGGCCGTGTGCTGTATCTCACGGATCTTGGCCAACTTTCGCGTTTCCGGGGCGGTGCGGGATTTTGGGGTGATGCATTAGATACGTGCGACAGTTGAACGTGGGAGAAGACGGGAGTCGATTCCGAGGTCCGAACCTCGTTTTACGGCCGATTTACCGAACTAGCGGGGGAGCGAAAGGTGACGAAACGTGCCCGCGAATTGGTCCGGTTGTGGTAGAACTGGGCCGGGGGCCTCCTCGCGGTGCTAGTACTGTTTTGCGCTCGAAGAAATGGCAAAAATAATGCAGGAGGCCCTGCGCCCATTTTTCTGCCCGAAAAGTCCAAAATCCGTGAGCTATAGCACACGGATTGCGGCCAAATTTCGCGTTTCGGGGGCGGCGTGGTCGGGTTTGGTGGGAGTCGGTGGCGGGAGAAAACGGAATCCAATTCCGAGCTCCGAAACTCGTTTTACGACCATTTTACCGCCAGAGAACGGGTTCCCAAACGGGTGGGCCAACTCGTCCGATTCAGGGAAAACCGGAGAAAGAAGTGGAAGGTAGGTGCGGATCTCAGTTTTTGGTCCAAGAATACGAAGCAACCGCGAGGACTGCGACCTGACATTTTGGCCAAATGCTCGCCCGCGGCCAAGGCCAAGGCCAAGGCACGCGGCCACCCCGCGGCCAAGGGCAAGGCACAGGGCCACGCTCGAGCTCCCTATCCTTGCGCCGGGAGCGCGGCCCAAGTGTGTGTTGTGTGTGCGCGAGAGTGTGCGGCGTGCCTTGGTCGCGAGCATGTGCTGGATTTCGAGCAAGGCACACAGCCAGCCCGCGGCCAAGGCCAAGGCACGCAGCCACCCCGCGGCCAAGGGCAAGGCCATGGCACCCAGCCACCCTGCAGCCAAGGCTTAGCCACTCAGCCACCCCGCGGCCAAGGCCAAGGCCATCGCACCCAGCCACCCCGCGGCCAAGGCCTAGGCACGCAGCCACCCCGTGGCCAAGGCCAAGGCCATGGCACCCAGCCACCCCGCGGCCAAGGCCTAGGCACGCAGCCACCCCTTGGCCAAGGCCGTGTGCTGTAGCTCACGGATCTTGGCCAACTTTCGCGTTTCCGGGGCGGGGCGGGATTTTGCGGTGATGCATTAGATACGTGCGACAGTTGAATGTCGGAGAAGACGGGAGTCGATTCCGAGGTCCGAACCTCGTTTTACGTCTGATTTACCGAACATGCGGGGGTGCGAAAAGAGGACGAAACGTGCCCGCGAATTGGTCCGGTTGTGGTAGAACTGGGCCGGGGGCCTCCTCACGGTGCTAGTAATATTTTCCTCTCGAAGAAATGGCGAAAATAATGCGGGAGGCCCTACGCCCATTTTTCCGCCCGAAAAGGCCAAAATCCGTGAGCTATAGCACACGGACTGCGGCCAAATTTCGTGTTTCGGGGGCGTCGTGGGATTTTTGGCGGGCGTGGTCTGGTTTGGTGGGAGTTGGTGGCGGGAGAAAACGGAATCCAATTGCGAGCTCCCAAGCTCGTTTTACAGCCATTTTACCGCCAGAGAACGGGTGCCAAAACGGGTGGGCCAACTCGTCGGATTCATGCAAAACCAGAGAAAGAACTGGAAGGTAGGTGTGGATCTCAGTTTTTTGTCCAACAATACGAAGCAACGGCGAGGACCGTGTGCTCACATTTTGGCCAAATGCTCGACTGTGGCCAAGGCACGCGGCCACCCCGCGGCCAAGGCCAAGGCGCAGGGCCACGCCCGAGCTCCCTATCCTTGGCCCGGGAGCGCGGTCCAAGTGTGTGTTGTGTGTGTGCGAGAGTGTGCGACGTGCCTTGGTCGCGAGCATGTGCTGCATTTCGTGCAAGGCACTGAGCCAGCCAGCGGCCAAGGCCAAGGCTCGCAGCCACCCCGCGGCCAAGGCCAAGGCCATGGCACCCAGCCACCCCGCGGCCAAGGCCTAGGCACGCAGCCAGACCGAGGCCAAGGCCATGGCACCCAGCCACCCCACGGCCAAGGCCAAGGCCGTGTGCTGTAGCTCACGGATCTTGGGCAGCTTTCGCGTCTCCAGGGCGGTGCGGGATTTTGGGGTGATGCATTAGATACGTACGGCATTCGAACGTCAGAAAAGACGGAGTCGATTCGAGGTCGAACCTCGTTTTACCTCTGATTTACCGAACGTGCGGGGTGCGAAAAGGGGACGAAATGTGCCCGCTGAATTGGTCCGGTTGTGGTAGAACTGGGCCGGGGGCCTCCTCACGGTGCTAGTACTGTTTTCCTCTCGAAGAAATGGCGAAAATAATGCGGGAGGCCCTACGCCCATTTTTCCGCCCGAAAAGGCCAAAATCCGTGAGCTATAGCACACAGATTGCGGCCAAATTTCGCGTTTCGGGGGTGGCGTGGGATTTTTGGCTGGCGTGGTCGGGTTTGGTGGGAGTCGGTGGCGGGAGAAAAGGGAATCCAATTCCAAGCTCCAAAACTCGTTTTACGGCCATTTTACCGCCAGAGAACGGGTGCCCAAACCGCTGGGCCAACTCGTCCAATTCAGGCAAAACTGGAGAAAGAAGTGGAAGGTAGGTGTGGATCTCAGTTTTTTGTCCAAGAATACGATGAAACGGCGAGGACCGTGTGCACACATTTTGGCCAAACGCTCGCCAGCGACCAAGGCCAAGCCATGCATCCACCCCGCGGCCAACGTCAAGGCACAGGGCCACGCTCGAGCTCCCTATCCTTGCGTCGGGAGCGCGGCCCGAGTGTGTGTTGTGTGTGCGTGAGAGTGTGCGACCTGCCTTGGTCGCGAGCATGTGCTGCATTTCGAGCAAGGCACGGAGCCAGCCCGCGCCTAAGACCAAGGCCGAGGCATGCAGCCACCCCGTGGCCAAGGCCAAGGCACGCGTCCACCCCGCGGCCAAGGCCATGGCACCCAGCCAGCCCGCGGCCAAGGCCATGGCACCCAGCCAACTCGCGGCCAAGGCCTAGGCACGCAGCCAGCTCGCTGCCAAGGCCTTGGCACGCAGCCACCCCACGGCCAAGGCCAACGCCGTGTGCTGTAGCTCACGGATCTTAGCCAACTTTCGCGTTTCCGGGGCGGTGCGGGATTTTGGGGTGATGCATTAGATACGTGCGACAGTCGAGCGTTGGAAAAGAGGGGAGTCGATTTCGAGCACCGATCCTCGTTTTACGGCCGATTTACCGAGGGTACGGGGGTGCGAAAGGGGACGAAACGTGCCCTCGAATTTGTCCGATTGTGGTAGAACTGGGCCGGGGGCCTCCTCATGGTGCAAGTACTGCTTTCCGCTCGAAGAAATGACAAAAATAATGCGGGAGGCCCTGCGCCCATTTTTCCGCCAGAAAAGGCCAAAATCCGTGAGCTATAGCACACGGATTGTGGCCAAATTTCGCGTTTCAGGGGCGGCGTGGGATTTTGGGCAGGCGTCGTCGGGTTTGGTGGGAGTCGGTGGCGGGAGAAAACGGAATCCAATTCCAAGCTCCGAAACTCGTTTTACAGCCATTTTACCGCCAGAGAACGGGTGCCCAAACGGGTGGGCCAACTCGTTGGATTCAGGCAAAACCGGAGAAAGAAGTGGAAGGTAGGTGTGGATCTCAGTTTTTGGTCCAAGAATACGAAGCAACGGCAAGGACCGTGTGCTCACATTTTGACCAAATGCTCGCCCGCGGCCAAGGCCAAGCCCAAGGCACTCGGCCTCCCCGCAGCGAAGGCCAAGGCACAGGGCCACGCTCGAGCTCCCTATCCTCGCCCCGGGAGCGCGGCCCAAGTTTGTGTTGTGTGTGTGCGAGAGTGTACGACGTGCTTTGGTCGCGAGCATGTGCTGCATTTCGAGCAAGGCACGAAGCCAGCCCGCGGCCAAAGTCAAGGCACGCAGCCACCCCGCGGCCAAGGCCAAGGCCATGGCACCCAGCCCGCGGCCAAAGTCAAGGCACGCAGCCACCCCGCGGCCAAGGCCAAGGCCATGGCACCCAGCCACCCCGCGGACAAGGCCTAGGCACGCAGCCACCCCGCGGCCAAGGCCAAGGGCATGGTACCAAGCCAACCCGCGGCCAAGGCCTAGGCAATCAGCCACCCCGTGGCCAAGGCCAAGGCACGCAGCCACCCCGTGGCTACGGCCAAGGCACGCAGCCACGCCGCTGCCAAGGCCAAGGCCATGGCACCCAGCCACGCCGCTCCCAAGGCCTAGGCACGCAGCCATCCCGCGGCGAAGGGCGTGTGCTGTAGCTCACGGATCTTGGCCAACCTTCGTGTTTCCGGGGCTGTGCGGGATTTTGGGGTGATGCAGTAGATACGTGCGACAGTCGAACGTCGGAGAAGACGGGAGTCGATTCCGAGGTCCGAACCTCCTTTTACGGCCGATTTACCGAACGTGCAGGGATGCGAAAAGGGGACGAAATGTACCCGCAAATTGGTCCGGTTGTGGTAGAACTGGGCGGGAGAAAACGGAATCCAATTCCGAGCACCGAAACTCGTTTAACGGCCATTTTACCGCCAGAGAACGGGTTCCCAAACGGGTGGGCCAACTCGTCGGATTCAGGCAAAACCGGTGAAAGAAGTGGAAGGTAGGTGTGGATCTCAGTTTTTGGCCCAATAATACAAAGAAACGGCGAGGACCATGTGCTCACATTTTGGCCAAATGCTCGCCCGCTGCCAAGGCCAAGGCCCAGGCATGCGGCCACCCCGTGGCCAAGGCCAAGCCCAAGGCACGCGGCCACCCCGCGGCCAAGGCCAAGGCACAGGGCCACACTCGAACTCCCTATCCTTGCCCCTGGAACGCGGCCCAAGTTTGTGTTGTGTGTGCGCGAGAGTGTGCGACGTGCCTTGGTCGCGAGCATGTGCTGCATTTCGAGCAAGGGACGCAGCCAGCCCGCGGCCAACGCCAACGCACGTAGCCACCCCGTGGCCAAGGCCAAGGCCATGGCACCCAGCCACGCCGCGGCCAAGGCCAAGGCACGCAGCCACCCCGCGGCCAAGGCCAAGGCCATGGCACCCAGCCACCCCGCAGCCAAGGCAATGAGCTACTTGGCCAACTTTCGCATTTTGCCGCCCGAAAAGGCCAAAATCCGTGAGCTATAGCACACGGATTGCGGCCAAATTTCGCGTTTCGGGGGCGGCGTGGGATTTTTGGCTGGCGTGGTCGGGTTTGCTGGGAGTCGGTGGCGGGAGAAAATGGAATCCAATTCCGAGCTCGAAACTCGTTTTCGGCCATTTCTTGCCGAGAGAACGGGTGCCCAACGGGTGGGTCAACTCGTCCGAATCTGGCAAAACCCGGAGAAAGAAGTGGAAGGTAGGTGTGGATCTCAGTTTTGGTCCAAGAATACGAAGCAACGGCGTGGACCGTGTGCTCACATTTTGGCAAAATGCTCGCCACCGGACAAGGCCTAGGCCAAGGCACGAGGCCACCCCGCTGCCGAGGCCAGGGCACCGGGCCACGCTCGAGCTCCCTATCCTTGCCCCGAGAGTGCGGCCCAAGTTTGTGTTGTGTGTGCGCGTGAGTGTGCGGCGTGCCTTGGTCGCAAGCATGTGCTGCATTTCGAGCAAGGCACCCAGCCACCCCGCGGCCAAGGCCTAGCCACGCAGCCAACCCGTGGCCAAGGCCAAGGCCATGGCACCCAGCCACCCGCGGCCAAGGCCTAGGCACGCAGCCACCCCGCAAGGCCGAGGCCGTGTGCTGTAGCTCACGGATCTTGGCCAACTTTCGCGTTTCCGGGCGGGGCGGGATTTTTGGGTAATGCATTAGATACGTGCGACAGTCGACGTCGAAGAAGAAGGGAGTCGATTCGAGGTCGAACCTCGTTTGACGTCTGATTTACCGAGCGTGCGGAGGGTGCGAGGACCGTGTGCTCACATTTTGGCAAAATGCTCGCCCGCGGCCAAGGCCAAGGCCAAGGCACGCGGCCACCCCGGCCAAGGCCAAGGCACAGGGCCACGCTCGAGCTCCCTATCCTTGCCCCGAGAGTGCGGCCCAAGTTTGTGTTGTGTGTGTGCGAGTGTGCGGCGTGCCTTGGTCGCAAGCATGTGCTGCATTTCGAGCAAGGCACCCAGCCACCCCGCGGCCAAGGCCTAGCCACGCGGCCAACCCGTGGCCAAGGCCAAGGCCATCGCACCCAGCCCCCCCGCGGCCAAGGCCTAGGCACGCTGCCACCCGAAGTGCCGAGGCCGTGTGCTGTAGCTCACGGATCTTGGCCAACTTCGGCGTTCCGGGCGGGGCGGGATTTTTGGGTAATGCATTAGATCGTGCGACAGTCGAGCGTCGAAGAAGGCGGAGTCGATTCGAGGTCGAACCTCGTTTGACGTCTGATTTACCGAGCGTGTGGGGGTGCGAGGACCGTGTGCTCACATTTTGGCCAAATGCTCGCCGAGCCAAGGCCGCGGCCACCCGGCGGACGTGGCCCACCACCGGACGCGGCCACCCCGCGGCCACGGCCAAGGCACAGGGCCACGCTGGAGCTCCCTATCCTTGCCCCGGGAGCGCGGCCCAAGTGTGTATTGTGTGTGCGCGGGAGTGTGTGACGTGCCTTGGTCGCGAGCATGTGCTGCATTTCGAGCGTGGCACGCAGCCAGCCCACGGCCAAGTCCAAGGCCATGGCACCCAGCCACCCCGCCGCCAAGGCCTAGGCACGCAGCCACTCCACGGCCAAGGCCGTGTGCTGTAGCTCACGGATCTTGGCCAACTTTCGTGTTTCCGGGGCGTGGCGGGATTTTGGGGTGATGCATTAGATACGTGTGACAGTCGAACGTCGGAGAAGACGGGAGTCGATTCCGAGGTCCGAACCTCGTTTTAAGTCTGATTTACCGAACGTGTGGGGGTGCGACAAGGAGACGAAACATGCCCGCGAATTGATCCGGATGTTGTAGAACTGGGCCGGGGGCCTCCTCACGGTGCTAGTACTGTTTTCCTCTCTAAGAAATGGCGAAAATAATGCGGGAGGCCCTGCGCCCATTTTCCACCGAAAAGGCCAAAATCCGTGAGCTATAGCACACGGATTGAGGCCATTCGCGTTTCGGGCGGCGTGGGATTTTTGGCCGGCGTGGTCGGGTTTTGTGGGAGTCGGTGGTGGGAGAAAACGGAATCCAATTCCGAGCTCCGAAACTCGTTTTACGGCCATTTTACCGCCAGAGAACGGGTGCCCAAACGGGTGGGCCAACTCATCCGATTCAGGCAAAACCGTTGAAAGAAGTGGAAGGTAGGTGTGGATCTCAGTTTTTGGTCCAAGAATACAAAGCAACGGCGAGGACCGTGTGTTCACATTTTGGCAAAATGTTCGCCCGCGGCCAAGGCACGCGGCCACCCCGCGGCCAGGGCCAAGGCACAAGGCCACGCTCGAGCTCCCTATTCTTGCCCCGGGAGCGCGGGCGAAGTGTGTATTGTGTGTGCGCGAGAGTGTGCGACGTGCCTTGGTCCCGAGAATGTGCTGCATTTCGAGCTTGGCACGCAGCCAGCCCGAGGCCAAGGCCAAGGCACGCAGCCACCCCGCGGCCAAGGCCAAGGCCATGGCACCCACCCACCCCGCGGCCAAGGCCTAGGCACGCAGCCACCCCTAGGCCAAGGCCGTGTGCTGTAGCTCACGGATCTTGGCCAACTTTCGCGTTTCCGGGGCGGGGCAGGATTTTGGGGTGATGCATTAGATATGTGCAACAGTCGAACGTCGGAGAAGATGGGAGTCGTTTCCGAGGTCCGAACCTTGTTTTACGTCTAATTTAACGAACGTGCGGGGTTGCGAAAAGGAACAAACGCGTGCCCGGGAATTGGTCGGTTGTGGTAGAACTGAACCGGGGCCTCCTCACGGTGCTAGTACTGTTTTCCTCTGGAAGAAATGGCGAAAATAATGCGGGAGGCCCTGCGCCCATTTTTCCGCCCGAAAAGGCAGAATCCATGAGCGCGGTCCCAAGTGTGTGTTGTGTGTGTGCGAGAGTGTACGACGACCTTGGTCGCGAGCATGTGCTGCATTTCGAGCAAGGCACGCAGCCACCCGCGGCCAAAGCCAAGGCCATGGCACCCAGCCACCCGCGGTGAAGGCCTAGGCACGCAGCTACCCGCGGCCAAGCCCTAGGCACGCATCCACCCGTGACCATGGCCTAGGCACGCAGCCCCCCCGCGGCCCTGGCCTAGGCACGCAGCCACCCCGCGGCCTAGGCGGTGCTGTAGCTCACGGATCTTGGCCAACTTCTGCATTTTTCCGCCCGAAAGGCCAAAATCCGTGAGCTATAGCACACGGATTGCGGCCAAATTTCGCGTTTCGGGGCGGCGTGGGATTTTTTGGAAGGCGTGGTCGGGTTTGGTGGGAGTCGGTGGCAGGAGAAAATGGAATCCATTTGAGCTCGAAACTCGTTTTACGGCCATTTCTGCGCCAGAACGGGTGCTCAAACGGGTGGGCCAACTCGTCGGATTCGTGCAAAACCGAGAAAGAAGTGGAAGGTAGGTGTAGATCTCAGTTTGGTCCAAGAATACGAAGCAATGGCGAGGACCGTGTGCTCACATTTTGGCAAAATGCTCGCCCGCTGCCAAGCCCAAGGCCAAGGCCCGCTGCCACCCCGCGTGCCAAGGCCAAGGCACGGGGCCACGCCGAGCTCCCTATCCATGCCCCGGGAGCGGTCCAAGTGTGTGTTGTGTGTGTGAGAATGTGCGGCGTGCCTTGGTCACGAGCATGTGCTGCACCTCGAGCAAGGCACGCAGCCATCCCGATGCCAAAGCCAAGCCACGCAGCCACCCGCGGCCAAAGCCAAGGCCATGGCACCCAGCCACCCCTTTTGACCAAGGCGTAGGCACGCTGCCACCCCGCTTGCCACGGCCGTGTGCTGTAGCTCACGGATCTTGGCCAACTTTTAGCGTTTCGGGCGGGCGGGATTTTGGGGTGATGCATTAGATCCGACTGGTTGAACGTCGGAGAAGGCGGTCGATTCGAGTCGAACCTCGTTTCACGGCGATTACGAACGTGCGGGGTGCGAAAAGGGGCAAAGCGTTCCGCGAATTGGTCCAGTTGTTGTAGAACTGGGCAGGGAGCCTCCTCACGGTGCTAGTACTGTTTTCCTCTCGAAGAAATGGCGAAAATAATGCGGAGGCCCTGCGCCCATTTTCCCGAAAGAGGCAAAATCCAAGTGAGCTATAGCACACGGATTGCGGTATTCGCGTTTCGGGGCGGCATGGGATTTTTGGCGGGCATGGTCAGGTTTGGGGGGTCGTGGCGGGAGAAAACAGAATCAATTCCGAGCTCAAACTCGTTTTACGGCCATTTACCGCCAGAGAACGGGTTCTGCCAAAGCGGGTGGGCCAACTCGTCGGATTCAGCAAAACCGGGAGAAAGAAGTGGAAGGTGGTGTGGATCCCAGTTTTGGGCCAAGAATAAAGGCAGCGAGGACAGTGCGCTTACATTTTGGCCAA
>JASUUG010000802.1:0-33712 GCA_030449905.1 Luvunga scandens
CGTTATTACCGGAAAGTCGATAGCAGTGATTTTCGACTCGGTATAAAAGGCTGGTAAATTCAAGCAGTAGAATCCGACATTTGATATTTGAGAACTGCTAAGAAACAATCTTAACGAGCTTGATTGTGTTCCATTTCATTCCATCGCACATTAAAATTTCAATTGTAATCATTTTGGAGTGTGTGAGAGATTATTTGTTATTAAATCTCTGTCGTTGAGTGATTGTAAGTGTTGGGAAACAACTTGGGTTAAGAAGATTGGGTTTAATCTCTTGTGTAAAGGTCCGTTGACACTTGGAAGTCAATTGTAAGTGTTGGGATACACTTGGGTTAAGAGATTGGGAATAATCTCTTGATTGTAAGTCGTTGACACGTTGAAGTCAAGTGTAAGTGTATTGAAGCCTTGGAAGGCTTAGTGGAATCCCAGCCGGTGAGCTTGGGAGGCGTGGAGCGTGCACGGTTGGCGAACCCACGTAAAAATCACGTGTTTGATTTCTCTTATATCCTTTTTAATTTGAGCATTGTTGAATTTATTCTTTTGATTTTGATTAAGACATTAGTTTTAATATTGTGCATTTTATTGGCTTAGTTTTAAACGATTCACCCCTCTTGGGTAGCCTATATAAATTTCAATTGGTATGGAGCAAGGTTCTCTTGTTAGGACTTAATCGTCTAGAGTAAGCGATCATGGCAACCCGATATGATTCTAGCTATAGGGAAGGACAATCTACCACTAGCCACCATTCTTTGATGGTAATGATTATCTTATTGGAAAACTAGGATGAGAATTTCTTACGACTTTAGATTATGAAATATGGGAAGTTGTATGTGATAAGTCATTCATGCCGATAACTAAAAATGAAGAAGGAGAAGATATTCTGGCCCTTCTTGCGTGAATGGAATGATTTGAAAGAGAAAAGCGCTAAATTAAACTATGAATGCCTTATTTTGTTTTTAGATAAGAAAAGAATTTGTAGAGTCTCAAAAGTTGTTCTAATGCTTATGAAATTTGGAAGAAACTTGAAGTTGTTTATGAAGGGTACAAACCAAGTCGAAGAATGCAAATAAGAAGTGAATACTAAGGCAATATGAATTGTTTCAAATAGACAAAATGAAGTGTCTATACATGTATCACCCAGATTCCTGAGACATTGTAAAAACCTTTTCTGCAGGGGCCTTTATTGAACCTTTTAGTGCGCGAAGGTAAAGAAAATCATTAGATCATTACGAAAAGAATGGAGACCTAAGAGAGCTGCTATTGAGGAAGCCAAAGATTTAAACATTTTGTCTATTGTTGATCTAATTGGCTGTGTATTTCTTATGAAGAAAATTTGTGACTGAAAGGAGATGAAGATAAGAAGAAGAAAAACATTGTAAAGCATAAAATTTGGCGATGAGAAAGCGATCTTGAAGATGAAGAGATGGATATGATAGCTAGAAAGTTACAAAAATTTTCAAAATCCAGGTGACAAAGAAAATTCAAAAACTTGAGAATGAAAGGAGAAGAATGAAGCAATCATATGTTATAAATGCGAAGCTTTGGCCATATCGCCGGAATGTCCATACCGACAAATTGAAAAAGCTATGTTGGCAACATGGGATGATAAGCGATGAAGAGTCAAGTGAGGATGAACAATCACAAAAATATCAAACTTGGCACTTATGGCGATAGGAAGGATGAGCTTGATGAGGTAAGTGATCTTCCATCCTATAATGAATTATATGATGCTTTTAATGAGTTGCGTAGTGATATGATGAAAATTGGAAAGAAAAATGCATGTCTTAAAAGAACATATTCGAACTTTCAAATGAAAAGATCTTTATGCAAAAATGTAATGATGTGTTAAATGATAAGATTAAAGAGCTAGAATTAGATAATGAAAGATTGCATGATAGAATTGATTCTTTAAAGGTAAACAAAATTGCCGTATGAACATGAAAAATTACATGTTGATGACTTGATCAAAGAAAATGAAGAACTTAAAAGAAGAAGCGATGAACTAAATGAGATTGTTTAGAGAGAGATTCACGAATGGAATGAAAAAGAACTTAGAAAAATTGCATTTTAATGTGTGTTCGATAAAGGAGGGATTGGTTATAAACCTAATTTGAAACAAAAATACTCAGCAAAGCTGCTGTTTTAAGCTCACTCACTAATAATCATAAAAATTGTTTATCATTATTGCAATAGAGATGGTGGCGTGAAAAATAGATGTCTATTAAGAAAAATGCTTGTATGGATTTAAATTTGTTTGGGTTAAAAAGAGACCATTCAACAACTCGAGGACCCAAAGAGTTTGAGTCGCAAATTTGAGATCTTCTGCATGAATCAAAGAAGAAGGGAAATAGCAATAAATGGTATTTGGACAACGGATGTCAAGACATATGACGGGTGACTATTAAAGCTTCCAGGTTTTACAAGATAAAAAATGGTGGAGATGTATCTTTTTGGAGATAATTCGAAAGGAAAAATCATTGATATTGGTAATGTCGGTAAAGTTCCTCGGCTCATTGAAAATGTATGCTTTGTTGGAAAGAGGTGTGTTGCGTTTATCTTATTGATATAGGGTGTGCATCACCTTGATGATTTTACCTTATCTTCCTTGTGTTTCTATAATATGATAATCGGATGTTTTTTGTCTTTGGATGTGTTTTTTAAATTTTGTAATCATGCATTGTATTGGCCTTTCAAGACATTTTTTGATCAATTAAATGATTTAGAAATGTATTGAATGTTGGTAAGTAGAATAAAACTTATGTGCGAAATCAAAGTCAAAGCGGATTCAGTTTATGGTTGAAGCGGTCACAGATTTGTTAAAAACTCTTAATTTTTTGGATATTAAGCGTAACTTAGTTTATTCTGCGCAGTTAACGATTATGTTTTTCCAGGCTCTCCAGGCTCAATATCGGTAAACCGATATTTTTGCTGACTCGCCGTTTTCGTGAGGATATAAGCTGAGTGCATTAACCTTCGTTTCCCGGTTACCCCTAGCAGATTTTCTTGCAATGAGCCACTAAGCTCTCTCTCTCTCTAAAATTTCTGTTTCTCTTCTGTTTCTTGCAAAACACGATCGTAGAAACATTCTTATCATTATTAGGGCGAGTTTTAACCATTCCAAATCATAAAATTTCTGCCCAAATCAGAAATCCCAAATTGAAACCTAAAGCTTAAGGCAAAGCATTTTTCTCGATTGTTGACAATTTCTCATTTATTTGACAATTTCTACCAAATTGAGGCCACAGAATGGGCCTCCCTTTCTCTACTCTTTTTCATTCACTTTATTGGTCGGTTGTGCCGTTTTCATCTTTTTGACAAAATCCCACGTGCCGACTCAATTAATGGCGAATCCCCTCACCGAGCCGTGTTGGGAAGAGGAAAGCATCCCAAAAAACGACAGTACCTCTAAAGAGACAGCGAGTTCCAAGAATCCATTTTTCAAGCTCATTTGGTAAGCGATTTGAAACCCGATTCATGGTAAGTAAGGTAATAAAACTCTTACTTTGTGAATTTAGATGATTTTGAGTTGGTTGTTTGTGGAAAAAGTGTTAGCGGATGTTGTTGCCATGGGTGGTCGGCATTAGACTTAGGCGGAGGATTTATCTAACCTAGTTCGTGTTTTTTTATTCGAACATGGGTTATCGCGAAAGAGTAGATCGAATAGTTACCAGTGTTGGGGTGTTCTAATGATTTTGATGTTTTTGATTTAAACACCATTTTAGGGCTGCCACTTGCTTTGGACATAATATATACACTTCGAGGAAGAATTATCCTTTAGAATTTTAACCATATTCGAGGGTTAGGAACATTTGTAGGCGTCGGGATCTGTTTAATGAGATATCGCGCTTAGTTTTAGAGCCAACTTTTGCTGCGGGTTGGATTCTACACACACCGTTTTGCGACATATTATTACCCAGGAAGGGACACTCGGATGAGTTACTAGGTTGGATGTCGGGATTCTGATGTCTTCTTAGTGGGCCTTGTGTATTAACATTGGGTATATTATTTTTGCGCCGTATGTTGAATACCCCTGCTTTGTTACACATAGGCTCTTAAGTACGGTAACATTATCTACAAGCATTTGCGACACTTTCGCGTACCTCTTGAGACTCAGGTGTATGTTGAGACAAGAAGATTGGGAAAGAGGCTATTTCGGTGATTGGTTTTTCTCGAAGGGTCGGGATTGGATAAAAACTCTAATGCGAAAAACCAAGACACCTCGTAGCTCAGGAAGATGCCGGTTCTCGGCGACATCTTTACCTCGATGTTTGACTTTCGACTCGGCGCTCGTCCTCGCCTCTCGTCGCGGATACGCCTCTCGACCTCGTGGTATCGGTCCCGAGGCCATGAGACGGAGGCGCTTTCGACCATCTGCCAGTGCTCCGTCTGCTGCGATCATCTTGGACGGCTCGTTAAGCGATATTCGCACACTACGGCCAGCGGCATTAACCGAGATCGGTTGCATCTTCCGGCTTCGGCGAATCTTGGATGGGACGGACAACGCATTTTTCTGCTCATAGCCATTCTCCCTTCCTCTCTACTACTCTGCCCTCACTCTCTCTCCCATGATAGCTTTTTAGTGTTTCGAACATATTTCGCACAAACATTCCATGTGTTATACATTATTTATGTATGCTATCGGATGCTTTTATTATATATGGATGCTTGTTTCTGTTTGATCTTGATCTTATTGCTTGGTTCAAATGGTTGTATCACTATTTTGATTTGTTTGGTGTATATTTTTGGGAATGATTACAAAATCACGAGGAGATCTTTGGCAGTACACTTGTCAAGTGGCTGTTTTCCTTTATTTTCTTTTTTGATCTTGAAGGAGAATAGTTTGATTATATTAAAAATTAACAAAATTTTGTTTATTTTTAAAGCTTATTTTAGGGGAGTTAAAAGCAAATATTTTTTGTCTTAAAAATATAAAATTTGTCATATTGAAAAGGAGATTGTTAATCTTATAAATAAGCGATTTTGATAATAGCAATTATATGTTGATGATTAAAGTGTTGAAGTGACCAAAAGAATTTTAAAAACACAAATACAACATTTTAAGTTCAAAAATGATGGCCCGGAAATTGGTGGGCAGTTTCTTGGAAAAGCGGTGAACCGATAATTCTGATGATAATTATTTCACATGTGCGAAATTAGCGATTTGAACCGTTTATTTAATGACTACTTAGATACATTCCGATAAGTAAAAATGTTTTAGCCTTGAGCGTTTATTTTAAAACGGCTAGCAGACATTAAATTAGGTAAAAATGTTTGTAGCAGACAGTGCTTGAAGCGGTTAGCAAAGTTTATTATCACGAACGGAAATTAACGGTGCGGAGCCGTTACTTAAAGCGTGCTTAAAAATTCGATTGAGTAAAAATGTTTTAGCCTTGAACCGTTTATTTAAAGCGGCTGACCGATAACCCAGGTGGTAGAGTTCTCTAGTCTTGAACTTCGTTTAATAAAAAAGCGGAGGCGGAAGGATTCTGTTTTGCGGGTTCTTTGGAAAGAAACGGTGATCAGATAAAGTTAAGGTCGCTTAGTTTATTTTGAAGTCAAGGATAACGGCTAATTTGTAAATTAAGCGGCTAACCCGATGAAGACAAGCGGCGATCGATTATTCTCGAAAGTCAATAACGGCTAGTTTTCAGCTCCAACTATAAAAAGGCTCAATCGAATTCAAGCGAAGTGATCCGGCATTTGATTTTTGAGCTTACTCTTGAGAAAACAAATCTTCTTTGAGCTTAAATTGTTTTATTTCATTCCTGCAGCATTAAAATTTCAATTGTAATCATTTGGAGTGTGTGAGATTATTTTTATTAAATCTACTGTCGTTGAGTGATTGTAAGTGTTGGGATACACTTGGGTTAAGGTTGGTTGTCTCTTGTGGATCCATTGAATAAGTCTATTTTACACTTGTTAGAATTGGAATAATTCTTGTTGTAAAAGTCATTGGCAGAGTCAAGTGTAAGTGTTTGAAGCTTGGAGGCTTAGTGGAATCCTCGCCCGGTGTGCTTGGAGGCGTGGGCGTGGAAGCACGGTTGGCGAAGCCACGTAAAAATACAGTGTTTGATTTCTCTGCTTATATTTTTAATTTGAGCATTGTTGATTTATTCTTTTGATTTTGATTAAGACAGTAGTTTTAATATTGTGCATTTTATTGGCTTAGTTTTTTAAAACCCAATTCACCCCCTCTTGGGTAGCCTATATAGAATTTCACGAATCCCCAAAATGTCCAGGTCTATCGAGTCTTCTCTCTATTCCTAAGTTGAGGCA
This sequence comes from Luvunga scandens, assembly GCA_030449905.1. Taxonomy (NCBI): domain Eukaryota; kingdom Viridiplantae; phylum Streptophyta; class Magnoliopsida; order Sapindales; family Rutaceae; genus Luvunga; species Luvunga scandens. The sequence continues at coordinate 6,274 of JASUUG010000802.1, forward strand.
GTTAACCCGTATTTGCCTTGATATTAATTTCCCAACGGAGTGGTAATAATTTCAGACTTCAAGAAGGTTCTAAAAAGTAGGGTTAAATTTGTTGAATCGGCAACGTTAACGAGCCTTCTTCACTTGCTAACACCCTTTTCAACCTCTCATGAAAATAGTCGAAGGTTCATGTCCATATCTCCTTCTTTGAGTAGTAGTCAGAGCACTGTAAATTTAATTTGTTAGGGTTGATGACGAAAGTTGAATAACAAAACAACAGAGTACACTATCAACAGAAGCAAAGTATATTAATTTGAGATCAAACAATGTAAATAAAGGAAAAGGTTTCGTATATTAAATAATTTATAAAAGAAAGGGAAGGTTCAAAAATAATGGTCCCCCATGAGTTCTTATTAAGCCCATATTATATTGATTCATACATTTCAAAGATTTAATTTTGACGGAAAGTGAATTATAAATTCAATAAAAAAAGTTAGGTCTTCTCTCTATCTACAAAAGATAACCTTATTCCATTAATTAGGATTACCACCAAACTCTTACCTAAAATTAGTGTAAGGTCGAGAGAGAGAAACATCATTTCCCATTACCATTTGAAGATTGAAAGGCATGAATCAAGGTATGCGTTTTAGTTGTGTATCTAAGAGTTATTGTGAAAATCATATAATTCAATTTCCTGATGCATATGTTTATGCACGTATGGCATATGACAAAAGCATAAATAGACAGAAAGTACGTTTATAGTCCACACTTACTCAGCGTTGTTGTGAAGATGCATTACAACTGTCATCTTCTTTAATTTTTTTTTAATATTGTGGGAGGCAGGTGAACACAAAAGACAAGAATAAAAGTTAAAGGTGACCCATTTTATTTCAAAGTGCTCTGCTGAAAGCAAAAGTAATTAATTTAGAAGTGAAGCAAAGAATAAAGTCCTAGGTGCCTTTTGAAATTATAAATACATTTTATATGCCTTAATTATGATTATTTGGCAGATTATAGACCTAGAAGAGATGGAAGATTATAAAACAGAGCCATTAAAGAAGAGAGTTTTGTGACGTCAAATAACCTTTGCTTAATTCTTTCAAGTACTCTTGGCCGTTTCTCACTTTGTTGTAATTGCCCAGGAATCAAACCTTGACCATCCACAACCGACATAATTGCACGGTAGATATCTCAATGCTCGGAGGAAGACATACAAATAGATGCAGCAGACTTTCAAGTGAAAAGGTAACTCCATGGAGAATAAATTAGGCTCCAAATTGTCGGAATCGCTTTATCTCAATATAATTTTCTAACGGTGTATTTCCATAGTGTAGGATGAAAAATTACCCGGCCATACTTTATTCTAATCGGTGGTCCTCCAACAAGAATCGAATCGGTGACTCTTCTCTGCATTTTGCAATTCGAACCAAAAAAGCATTATCAGTACTCTGCTTCCATTCTGATTATCAAGAAGAAATTCTACAAGATCATTCCATATCTCACTGTCATCGAAGACATCATCAAGCACAATGAAGTACTTCTTGTTTGTTAGGTAATCTCGAAGAATAGTTTTCTTCAATTTATGATCTTCACCGATAAGTACATTAACCGAGATGGAAGCATCACGGACTTGATTATGTCATCAATATCTTGCCAAGATCGTAGGCTACGAAAACTCTAACCAGGCATGACAAAGGTCAAAATAAAACTTGACATGATTATGTTAATCTTATAATATTGATTTTGATGATAACAAAACTTATATGTACTTGATTAAAATGTTTGAGTTATTAAAATGAATTTCTTAAAGCCATAAACATGTTTAAAGAATCTTAATGACCGTTAACTTAAGTTGGAAAATCATTTTTCTACAAAACGTTATCAAAATATAGATTACGAAATTACCCTTGAACCGTTTATTATAAAGGCGAACCGTTTATTACTAACGGTGAACCGTTTATTATAAAAGGCGAACCGTTTATTTACGAAAAGTTTGAGCATTCTGGAGGCGTAGCGGGTGAACCGTTTATTTTTACGGCGAACCGATAAGTTCGAGTAAAGAGATAGTTTTTACTCTTGAACCGTTTAGCAAAAACGGAGCCGATTTACGTTTTGCGGGAGGTTACTGGAACTAAGCGGTGATCCGATAATTTAAGCGGTAAACCGTTTATTTGAAATGAAAGAGCAACGGCTAGTTGAAAAGTCAAAGCGGCTAACCGATAGAGATAACCGTGAACCGATTATTCTCGGAAAGTCAATAACGGCTAGTTTTCGGCTCAACTATAAAAGGCTCAATCAAATTCAAACAACGAGAGATCCAACATTTTGATATTTGAGCTTCCTCGAGAAACAATCTTCTTTGAGCTTCAATTGTGTTTCATGTCATTCGCTTCACACATTAAAATTTCAATTGTAATCATTTGGAGTGTGTGAGAGATTATTTGTTATTAAATCTCTATCATTGAGTGATTGTAAGTGTTGGAAACACTTGGGTTGAGAGATTGGGTTTAATCTCTTATTGTAAAGGTCCATTGACACCTTGGAAGTCAATTGTAAGTGTTGGGATACACTTGGGTTAAGAGATTGGGAATAATCTCTTGATTGTAAAGGTCCATTGACACCTTGAAGTCAAGTGTAAGTGTATTGAAGCCTTGGAGGCTTGCTTAGTGGAATCCTCAAGCCCGGTGAGCTTGGAGGCGTGGGCGAGGCACGGTTGGCGAACCACGTAAAAATCACGTGTTTGATTTCTCTTCCTTATCTCTTTAAATTCAAGCATTGTTAATTATATTGTTTTAAAACATTAGTTTTAAATTGTTGTGTAATTTTATTTGCTTAATTTTTAAAGAACTAATTCAATTCACCCCCCTCTTGGGTAGCCTTTATATAAATTTCAATTGGTATCGAGCTTGGTTCTCTTGTTAGGACTTAATCGTCTAGAGTAAAAGATCCATGGCAACCCAAAATGATTTAGTTTTAGGGAAGGACAATCCACTATTAGACCACCATTCTTTGAAGGAAATGATTATCCCTATTGGAAAACTAGAATGAGAATTTATTTGCAAGCATTAGATTATGAAATATGGGAAGTTGTATGTGATGGTCCATTCATGCCGATAACTAAAAATGAAGAAGGAGAAGATATTCCTAAACCTTCACGTGAATGGAATGATTTAGAAAAGAGAAAAGCTTCACTAAATTCTAAAGCTATGAATGCCTTATTTTGTGCCCTAGATAAGAAAGAATTTCATAGAGTCTCAAGTTGTTCTAATGCTTATGAAATTTGGAAGAAACTTGAAGTTGTTTATGAAGGTACAAACCAAGTCAAAGAATCTAAAATAAGTAGATACACTAGGCAATATGAATTGTTTCAAATGGAACAAAATGAAAGTGTCTACTCTATGTATACTAGATTTGAGACATTGTAAATACTCAGGGCACTTGGTAAGACCTTTTCAAATAAGCGAGAAGGTAAAGAAAATTATTAGGTCATTACCAAAAGAATGGAGACCTAAGAGAACTGCTTATTGAGGAAGCCAAAGATTTAAACATTTTGTCTATTGATGATCTAATTGGCTCACTTATTTCTTATGAAGAAGATTTGACATTTGAAAGAGGAGATGAAGATAAGAAGAAGAAAAACATTGCCTTGAAAGCATCAAAATTTGAAAGCGATGAGAAAGCGATCTTGAAGATGAAGAGATGGATATGATAGCTAGAAAGTTCACGAAATTTTTCAAAAATCCGGTGAACAAAGAAAATTCAAAAACTTCAAGAATCAAAAGGAGAAGAATGAAGCAATCATATGTTATAAATGCAAGAAGCCTGGCCATATAAACCGGAATGCCCCTTCTCAACAAATTCAAGAAGAAAGCTATGTTGGCAACATGGGATGATAGTGATGAAGAATCAAGTGAGGATGAACAAGCGCAAGAAATGTCAAACTTGGCACTCATGGCAATAGAGAAGATGAGCTTGATGAGGTAAGTGATCTTCCATCTTATGATGAATTATATGATGCTTTTAATGAGTTGCGTAGTGATATGATGAAAATTGGAAAAGAAAAATGCATGTCTTAAGAAGAACATATTAGAACTTTCAAATGAAAAGGATCTTTATGCAAAAATGTAATGATGTGTTAAATGATAAGATTAAAGAGCTAGAATTAGATAATGAAAGATTGCATGATAGAATTGCTTCTTTAAAAGGTAAACAAAGTACTTCATATGAACATGAAAAATTACATGTTGATCACTTGATCAAAGAAAATGAAGAACTTAAAAGAAGAGCAATGAACTAAATGAGATTGTTTAAATTCACAAATGGGCAAAAGAACTTAGAAAAATTACTTGGTGCCCAAAAATGTGTGTTTGATAAAGGAGGGATTGGTTATAAACCTAACTTGAAACAAAAATACTACAAAAGCTACTTTGTTAAGGCTACTTCCACTAAAAATCATAAAATTGTTTGTCATTATTGCAATGGAGATGGTCACATGAAATATAGATGTCTATTAAGAAAAATGCATATTATGGAGTTAAATGTGTTTGGGTTCAAAAGGAACCATTACTAACACTCAAGGACCCAAAGAGTTTTGGGTACCTAAAATTTGAGATCTTCTGCATGAATCAAAGAAGAAGGAAAGAGAAATAAGTGGTATTTGGACAACGGATGTCCAAGACATATGACCGATGATTATTCATGACTCTCAAGTTTTACCAAGATAAAAAATGGTGGAGATGTATCCTTTGGAGATAATTCAAAAGGAAAAATCATTGGTATTGGTAATGTCGGTAAAGTTTCCTCAACTCTCATTGAAAATATATGCTTTGTTGGAAAGAGGTGTGTTAATATTTATACTATTGATATAGATTGTGCATCTACTTATGATGATTTATACACTATCTTCCTTGTTTTTCTATAATATGATAATCGGATGTTTTTAAATTGTGTAAATTTATGAATCATGCATTATATTGACCTTTAAAGACATTTTTGATCAACCAAATGGTTTAGATATGTATTAAGTATTGGATATTTCGCACAATATTCTCATATTTTGGATACTTTTATGTGTGTTTGATTGTTTCTTGTTTTTATGAATGCTTGTGTTATATATGAGACTTAGCATTGATTTTACTATGATTTTAGCATTGCTTGTAGTTGTTTTAATATTGATTTTGATTTTTTTTTTTTTGGTATAAATTTTGGTAATAGTTTTTGAGGAGATGCTTAATATACAAGGGAGATTCTACTGAAATTTTTACTTGTCAAAACGTGGCTATTTTTCTTTATTTTTTTCTTTTTGATCTTTGAAGGGGAGAATAGTTTTCAGTTATATTTCAAAAAGGAAGTTAACAAAAATTTTGTTTATTTTTCAAGGAGCTTATTTTCAGGGGAGTTAAAACAAATTTTTGTGTCCTTTACATACAAAGTTTTCATCATCAAAAAGGGGGAGATTGTTAATCTTATAATATTGATTTTGATGATAACAAAACTTATATGTACTTGATTAAAATGTTTGAGTTATTAAAATGAATTTCTTAAAGCCATAAACATGTTTAAAGAATCTTAATGACCGTTAACTTGAGTTGGAAAATCATTTTTCTACAAAAAGTTAACAAAATATAGATCCGGAAATTACCTTGAACCGTTTATTATAAAAAGGCGAACCGTTTATTACTAACGGTGAACCGTTTATTATAAAAGGCGAACCGTTTATTTACAGAAAAGTTTGAGCATTACGAGGAGCGTAGCAGTGAACCGTTTATTTTTAACGGCGAACCGATAAGTTCGATAAAGAGATAGTTTTTACTCTTGAACCGTTTAGCAAAAAACGGAGAGCCGATTTCATTTTTGCGAGGTTATGGAACTAAGCGGTGATCCGATAATTTAAACGGTAAACCGTTTATTTGAAATGAAAGAGCAACGGCTAGTTGAAAAGTCAAAACGGCTAACCGATAGAGATAACCGCCAACCGATTATTCTCGGAAAGTCAATAACGGCTAGTTTTCAGCTCCAACTATAAAAGGCTCAATCAAATTCAAACAACAGAGATCCAACATTTTGATATTTGAGCTTCCTCCGAGAAACAATCTTCTTTGAGCTTGATTGTGTTTCATGTCATTGCCTCACACATTAAAATTTCAATTGTAATCATTTGGAGTGTGTGAGAGATTATTTGTTATTAAATCTCTATCATTGAGTGATTGTAAGTGTTGGGAAACACTTGGGTTGAGAGATTGGGTTTAATCTCTTATTGTAAAGGTCCATTGACACCTTGGAAGTCAATTGTAAGTGTTGGGATACACTTGGGTTAAGAGATTGGGAATAATCTCTTGATTGTAAAGGTCCATTGACACCTTGAAGTCAAGTGTAAGTGTATTGAAGCCTTGGAGGCTTGCTTAGTGGAATCCTCAAGCCCGGTGAGCTTGGAGCGTGGGCGAGGCACGGTTGGCCGAACCACGTAAAAATCACGTGTTTGATTTCTCTTCCCTTATCTCTTTAAATTCAAGCATTGTTAATTATATTGTTTTAAAACATTAGTTTTAAATTGTTGTGTAATTTTATTTGCTTAATTTTTAAAGAACCCAATTCACCCCCCCTCTTGGGTAGCCTATATAGAATTTCAGATTATTGTTGAAAGCATTAGCAGCAAAAGCAGTCTTATCGAAGCTACTGTTGTCGAGAATTGCAACCACTGAAAGCCTAGGAGGGCCCTCAATCAGTAAATCAAAGAACTCCTCTCTGCCCCTAGCAAATTCGCTCTTATCAACTCGAGGTTGTCTCTCAATCAATAAGTGAATGAGCTTGTCCCTTCGTTCACTGATATCGAAATTATTGTTGCTGGGTGGAAGTTGTTCCATCCGATTTCTAATGCCAATGATTTTACCGTGGAGTCCAACAAGAAGAGCCTTACAAGTAGTGTTTACCTTTGTTTTTTTCTTTTGCATGATGTTGATGAAGAATGAGTCAATGGCTTTCTTAGATTCATGGAATGTCCTCCGAATTTCTAAAAATGTAAGTGCATTTAACATTTTCTTCTAAGTCTAAGAGTTGCCAAAAAGGCAAAGATGTTTCGGCCTTATCGAAATGTTTTCTAAAGAGTTGAAGCAAATGACGAGACAGTCGCCTTCATAGTTCTCTAGAGAAGTAATAATTTCAGACTCGTAAGAAGGTTTGAAAAAGCGGGGTTAAATTTGTTGAATCGGGCAATGTTAACTTGCTTTTTTCACCCGCTAACACCCTTTTCAACCTCTCACAAAATAGTCGAAGGTGGACGTCCAGCATATCTTCTTCTCTCTGTAGTACTCAGAGGTGTTGTTATTTGCTTCAAGAAATGTCCAAAGGATTGGTTCTATCTCAAAGTGGTTAAAATTAAAAACGAGTTAGTGGTGTAAAATTAAACACGACAGAAGAATTTGCAAGGGATATTCCAAGAAACCAGCTACGTGGCTGAGTTCCACAGATATGACATTATTGTTGATTTTTTCGCCCTGCATTCAATGCGGGTCGAAGCATAAGCTGGTTAAGTGCTATTAGCCCGAACCGGTGCCAGGTCCAGCGTCTATTAAGAAGGGGATGGCCGGCTAATCGCCTTGGTATAACCAAGAAAGGCATGGGAGTTTTGGGCATTAATGAACACTCAGTCAGCAGAAACATGATGCACGTTCATTTAGAGAAAAGTCCAAGACGCGTGCCTCTTGAAAAGAATAGGTATCCAAAAATACCTTCAATCTTATTACTGCTACAAGCCCCCAGTAACAGGATTAATTTAAAAATTTTAGAATTTTTGGGCATGCGAAGAGTAGTGTTAAACATCATAAACCAAAGGTTGTTCTGTTAAAGAATTGATATTGACATAATTTTATTTTGGTTTGCGAAAGAAAAAAAAAATTATTTATTGACAAGTAAGAAATGCGAGTATATTTGTTTATTTTCATGGAGTGAAGTGCATGTGTAATGATGATTTATTTCACTTTTGTGGGAATCCGACGGGAAATATGATAAATTTTGCCAAAAATTAGTTTTAGGAATGAAGTGGGAGAAAAGAGTGATGAACACTGTCTAGATGTGCAAATAGCCTGAACATGACCCCTCTTAATCATATAAATATTGATGTCTGGCTTCACTTGGGCTATCAACTCTCCTAATGTCCTTTCCATTGGATCAAGTCCTAAATTTGATCATTGAATAAAAATAAACAATTACCAATTCTAATTGAAATGGCATTGTATTTTCTTAAATTTCAATTAACTATCATGTAGAAAAATGGCAAATAGTTACGCTTTTGATTCTTGAATTTGATTGGGACCAGTTGATTCCTTTTACTTTTTAATTTTAATATGTTGGGTCGGCCACCCCTACTATTGCTCTGACCTTGGGTTTGTGGTGGGGTAACTTGAAACAATTGCTTTTTCAATTAAGTGGATCCAAATGTCATTGACTATTCCGTTTTTGATCCGTTTAATCGAGCGTTAGTGATCTTATGATTCTTATCCGTATTGCTGCAATTTTTAAAAGAAATCCAAGTGGTCTCTTTTTCTCCTTATATATATATATACTTCCTAGGATTTTAAAGAAATTTATCTTTTATTTAAATGATTTATGAGAATTTAAAATCTTATTTGTTGATTGTTACATTTATTTATATTAATTATGCTCAATTTATTTTTTAAATTAATATCTGGTTATATATACAAAGTAGCATACAAGCTTTAATTTAAAATGCATGCATAGCGATAGCCTTTTTTTTAATAACAGATTTATTATATAATAATAAACCATTTATCTAACAAACACGTGGGATCTACCAAACTTTAGTAGTAATTATTGCCTGTGGTTTATCCAAATTTTGTGAAGACAACGATGATTGCAAAGATATATGTTAGGATTTTAAAGGCTATTGCAACAGAGAGGAAGGAAGATGTGTTTGCGTGGGAGGAAAGTTTGCAGAAAAATTCTTTCCTGGTCATCACTCCAAAAGTGACAACAATTAATATGAATTTGATGAAAATATGTTGAACATCAACATGTCTTAACAAAGAATTATTAATTCCAAAAAAAAAAAATTACAATCGTTTTGGTATAGTGTGAGGCAGAGAGAATAAAAGTTAAAGACTTAAAGGTGACCCATTTTCTTTAAAAACTGCTCTGCTGAAAGCCAAACTTCCTTTGGCTCATTAATTTAGAAGCAAAGCAACGAATAAAGTCCTAGATGTCTTTTGAAATTAGAATTACATTTTATATGCTTTAATTATGATTATTCGGTAGACTATAGACCTAAAAGACATGTTAAATTATGAAACAGAGCCATTAAAGAGGAAAAGAAAAAAAAAAGAAAACAGAGTATTTGTGACGTCAAATAGCAATTGGTAATTAAAATCCTAAATATTTGAGTTGTTAAAAGCAAATAAAACGGAGAAGGTAAGAGTGTTGCAGAAACACAAAACTCTTGGCTTATCTTGATTTTCCCACTTAATCCATCTGGTGTCCGCAGTCCCTGCCATTATTTGAAATTAAACAGTTGCTTTTTGCAGTGTACCCATTGAGTTATGGTCATTACTTTGTCTATTTTTTCTCTGAGCCATTTATTTTGAGCGTTAGTGATCTTATCTGGACTACTCCAATTATTGATGTAACTCCAGTGGCTGCTTCCACAGTTGAATATATGATAGTGTTAGCCCGTATTTGAGAATATAGAAGGATCTCTCTTATTTTGAGCATTAGTGCTAAATTGGCATAATCAAGAAGAATGTCGAAATTTAACCATATGTTTTTTGATACAGTCCAAATGCAGCCAAACCATACATGCATGAACAAAACTAAACTGTAGTTCTAATCACAACAGTAATTTGAACACAAAAAACCTGCAAACTCATGTTTGTAGACAATAACCTCACCACGGCGTCACTTGTGGCAAATCCAATTCAAAACAATGTCGCCAAACGACAGTTGAAATGAAACATATTTAACATTGAATGCATCAATTCTGAATTACACTTGAAATGGAAAGCCTGGCTGCAGTTATGATGTTTCCCCCTCTGATTTTACCTGCGAAAGTCAAATAGGAATCATAAATGAAAATGTGCTTTTACAGCTGTTGTTAGATAGAATACAGAAGGATCTTTCTTTGTTTCTCTACTGCAACGTGTGGCTACCCCTCCGTTTTACAACTCGAGTTGAGTCTATGCTGAGAGTTAATTTTGACATCGGAAGCAACCACAACTAGACTGGCAATTGTATTGTTTGAAAGTTTCACTATAGTTATAGGGCGGGGAAAAAAGCATGAAAAATCAGGCAAGTAACGAAACTGTAAAACTCACCCCATTCAGTCCATCAGATTCCATAAGGATATATCTGAATGTCGTAGCGCCACTCCATATCCTCAAAAGCCCGTAGTCTTTGTCTCAACTCTGGCTGAGGCCAATGTAACTCCAATTTGCACAATGTCTTTATGCACCTTAGCTCTTCAGGAACCTTTCTCAAGTAAGCACAAGGGTTGACAATTAAGCATTCAAGCTTTGGCATCGCTCCTGCCCCCATCGTCCAGTCCTCCAGCCATAGCATTGATTTCAGGTGCAAAATCTTGAGCTGGGGAAAGCTATCAGAACCCACACAAGCCAGCTTTCTTCCTACATACGAGTTCTGCTTCAGTTTCAGCACTTGAAGGTGCGGTAGCTTTTCCAGTGTTGGCATGGGATCCTCCATTAGCTCAGTATTTGATAAGCTCAGTTGGGTCAGACTAAGAGGAAATTGGTATTCAGACAGTATCATCCGTGAGAGTTGCGACGTTTTAGTTTCATTCACCAGCTTCAAGCATTCAAGTTTGTGTAGTTGATATAGGCTTTTGGAAACCCCAGATTGATAATAACTCAAATCTCCAGATATTCTTAGAGTTCGAACATTAGGTAGACTGCCCAATATATCTGAAGTGCAACTGCTGGGGTGCAAGGCTGATATGAAAATGAGATTTTTCAGAGAGCTGGAATAATTTTTTGGAGGTGCAGGCAGAGTGATACAACCAAAGTTTAGATACATGAGTTTATGCATCTTCCAAATATCCTCTGGTGTATGATCTATGTAGCTTGATGGCATATCTAGGGTGTACAGGTTTACAAGATTGCAAAGGGATGAAGGAAGGCTTTTGAGGGAAGGAATATTCAGCTTCAAATATCTCAATAGGAATAAATTCTCAATTCGAGTTGGATATTCGTCGAGAACCAGTGAACCCAAGTTCAGCACCTTGAGAAGTTTGAACTTTTTACAAATCTCCATGCAATTTATGATGGCAGGACGATCAGTTAGAGAGGTGTAACCCAGTAAAGAATGAAGGTACGTGTCAGAATGCTCTGAAGAAACGAATTGAATCAGATCGTCCCAAATGCCGAACCGTTTAACAATTTTATTTTCGCTATTTTTTCCGTCGCTGACAAATTCTATCACTCCTCCCATCGTAGCTGATGTAGCATGGACAATAGTACTTGCAAAATAGCATGATTTGATCGTGCCTCCAGTTCTTCTCTTGCTCACTTGAAAATAACCACTGTTGATTAGTTCTCTCAAGTATTCTTCAGCAGTTTCCTCACTGTTGTGTGGTATAAAACCTTCTGCTATCCACAACTGATATAAATGCCTCGTAGATATGTCAATGCCTGGGGGGAAGAGACAGACATAGAGGCAGCAGACTTTCAAGTAGAATGGCAACTCCAACATAGACAACATTCGACACCAAACTAGCGGGCTGATTTCTTTTTCTGAATCATTTAATGACTTGCTTCCATAGTGTAGGATGAAGAACTGCCATCCTTCGTAATTTATTCTAATCAATGGTCCTCCAGAAAGCGCTGAATACCACTCAATCATCTTTCCGTTTTCTAATTCGAACGAAGTGAGGATGTGTGAATCAGTAACTAATATCAGTACCCTGCTTCCGTTCTCATAATCTAGAAGAACATCTCCAAGATAATCCCATATATCATGGTCCCAGACATCATCAAGGACAATAAAGTACTTCTTATTTGTTAGGTAATTGTGAAGAATTGTTACCTTGGATTCATAATCTTTACCCATAATTTGGCTCAATGAAGATGCAGGCATCACAGACTTCATTATGTCATCCAAAATCCTTTTCAAATCCAAGAATGGAGACACTCTAACCCAAGCATGACAATCAAAATAAAACTTGACGTGATTGTTGTTGTAAATCTCGGCAGCAAAAGCGGTCTTATCGAAGCTACTGCTGTCGACAATTGCAACTGCCAGAAGCCGAGGTTGTCCCTCGATCAATAAATCAAACAACTCCTCTCTGCCCCTTTCTAGATCAGTAAACTCTGCAGGATCTGTTTGACTGAAGTCGTCTGTAATTTCTTTGATGATCTCATCAAAATCGATATTGTTGGGTGGAAGTTGCTGAATCCGATTTCTAATAGCAATTATCTCACTTTGGAGTCCGAGAAGAGCATCACAGAACTCCTTACAAGTAGTGCTGCTCTCACTTTCAGTACTTGGACTGTGGTGCTGCTGCATGTAGGTGGTGAAGAATGTGTCGATTGCTTTCTCAGATTCGTTGACAAAGTAATTGATCTCCTTCAGAATCCCCAAAAGGTCTTGTCTCTCAAAGTCTTTAATTTCTTTACGCAAGAGGTCCATGGCCAGAGACAAATTCATGTCGGCTTCATAGTTCCCCAGCAGAGTAAGAATAATTTGAGACTCCGCAAGAAGGTTCTGAAAAAATGGGTTTAAATTTATTGAATCAGGCAAACTTAACATGCCTTCTTCACCTGCTAATACCCTTTTCAACCTCTCACAAAATAGTCGAAGGTGAAGGTCCAGCATATCGCTTCTCTGAGTAGCACTCAAGAGGGACGTATTGTGCTATTTGCTTGGGCAATGATTACTCTTTAAGAAATAACAGGACTTGTTCTATAATAACTGCTCTTTAGGAAACGATAAAAGGACCGCTTCCGTCTCAACGCGGTCGGTCGTGTAAAATTAAACACCATGAAGGAATATGTCAAGGAATATGCCAAGAAAAAGGCGAAGGCCAAAATTCAACAAACAGATATTATTATTACCCATTTTTCTCAAAGGACATAGATTAACGTTTAGAGAAAAGTCTTGCCTTTGGAAAAGGATAGGCTTATCTTACCACGACATAATTGATGGTGATTAAACCGATTTTTTTTAATGAAATCAAAATTAATAATATTAAAAATTTCAATATTTAAGTCCCAATATGAGTTCTAATATTATGTGTCATTTTAATGCCGTGTTATTTATTAATTGGATAATAACTTTAGAGTTAATAAAATTACTTAACCACTATTTAATAGATAGATGCTACATTAGTTATGACTTAAATTGATACTTAAATGTTGGGATACTTAATTATTCTTTCTCAATCAAGACAAACAACTACCAATTCAAATTTAAATGGCAATGTTGGATTCTCTTAAATAAGCTATCACGTAGAAAATGGCAAATATTTATGCTTTTACTTCTTGAATTTGATTGGACAAATTTATGAGATAGAGAAGTTTTTTGGATAATTTCTTTTGGGATTGAAACCGCAAATTGATGAAGGAAATTAATTTTAGACAAATTTTATTATATTGTAGTACCTTCTAGTTAGTGTAGCGTTGGCTTACTCTTAAATTTTGATTTGCCATATCTTCTTTGTCCCACCTGATTCCTTTTCAATCCTTATGTGTCGGCAGCCCCTTCCTTTTTTTTAAACCCCACATCCACAAACAAGTTGATTGAAACAATTGCTTTTTTAATTAAGTGTATCCAAATGAGTTAGGTTTCAGTTCTTTTCATTGTGTATTATTTATTTGAAACATTAGTTTTGAGCATGAGTGATGTTAATTATTTGTAATGCTCCAATTATTGAAGAAACTCAAATGGCCTCTTTCTCTCCTTTTTATATAAGTTTATTTTTTTGGACTGATCAAGCGGTACAAAATCAAGTATTTTCTGGTCTGTAGTTTAGCCGGTGATAGCTGATTCACAATTCAATATATGATACTATTGGCTTTTATTTGAGAACATGGAGGGATCTTTCTTTGTTTCTCTTTTGCAAAGGGCTAATATAAATTAATTGTCTGTGCACTGGATTTTCTCTTTGCCAAATGCATTGAGCACATAGATTTGATTAGCGTCAATATGTGCAAGCACAGCTTTGAGAAAAGTTCCATGGTTAGCTCAAAGAACTTGACCTTACAGTTTATATAGAGGGATTATGAGTAATACTACAAATTTGCAAATTGTAATTCATGAAATGAGAATAACACACCGGTATCGAATTAGTACGTTTGCTTTGCCTTTCAGTTTACATCTGAAATCTCCATTTGCAATTAACTGAGAATTTATTGTTTCAATTTTAATAAAGTAATTATGGATGAAAAATAAAGAAAGGATAAGAAAACAGAGCTGAAGTGCTCAATTGGCATAATGAAGAAGAGTGCAACCTGATCAGAATCGCTTTGAGGACAAAACCATCTTGCCCCGTCATACTAAACACCCAATTTCGGCATTTTCTATAGGAGTCTCCATTTCTCTGTAAATAATAAAAATTATAAGTTTGAAAAATTTTACACAATAAGCCCCAATTAAAATATAATAATTTTAAAATTCTAAAAAATTTATTCACCATTTTCTTCAGTAGTCTCTATTGTTTTCTATAAATAATAAAAAATATAAGTTTTAATAATTTTACATAACAAGCCCCAATTCAAATATAATAATTTTAAAACTCTAAAACATTTATTCTCTCTCTATCTTTTTCTCAATTAGTTTGTCCTACTCTAAATATTAATTTATTCATTACCAAACATATAATTCTTCTAAAATATCAAAAAATACAGAGTCTTTTAAGCACATAAATTAGATTAATTTCTTAAACACAAAACCTTATAAAAATAATGCTCTCATTCTCTTAAAGGAAATCTATTGTGTTTATGTCTTCTTCTTTACCATTGTAATAAGAAAGGGGCTATATCTTACTTTTTATATCAAGATCTAAATAATTAAGGCCTGCTAAATGCGGTTAAAGATGCCGAGATAGATTTATTTTACTAAAATTTTATCCCAATATAATGTTTGGCATGAATAAGAAAACGAAGAATAATACAGCTTGGGCCTACAAAATTATTATGTGATACTGATTTTTTTTACTCTAAGGAGAGCCCTAGCATAAATTTTTTAAACTAAGTTTTTATCTTGTGTTAACAACATAAGATAAAAGGGATACATTAGATGTAACACCCTAAATCTAACATGTGTGGAGCATGTAGTAAAGGAGGTTACTTATAAATTATAATTCTTACATAAAAATTTCAAACTAAAATACCTCAATTTTTATTAAACAAATTCATAAGTCTAATACTACATTTTCTCCCAAAGACATAAAATCATAAATATAACAAAAGTCTTAAAACTCTCCAATTATAAGTTCATAAGATAAACAAATTTAAAGGAAACATAAGTTCGTCCTTCTCTTATTCGACTAGCAAAAGTTAATAAATTTTGAACTCCAAAAATAAGCACACCTCTCAACAAGTTACTCAATCAATAGAAAGAAATCAGTGGATGCGAGCCGTCAACTTGGTTTGTAAAACTATTTCCAACACACTAAAAATTAAATCTTTATTTAAAATCTTTATAATATATACAAATATAAAATTAAAATAAATATCATATTTGAATTTTTTAATATTATTTTAAATATTAAAAATACTTTAATGTTATTAGTCTACTACATAAACTATATTATTTATATTACATTTGAGTTGATTAAATATTTTTAAAGTCAATTTTTTAGTTACTAGATTCAAGAGGTATTAGAGTTAAAGAAAAGATCTTGGTGCTACTTTTTGAAAATTTGATAGTCTTGATTAGAAATACATTTTATATGCTTTAATTATGATTATTTGGTAGACTACAGACCTAAAAGACATGTTAAATTATAAAACCTAGCAATTAAAGAAAGGTTTAAAAAAAAAATAGAGTACTTGCGACGTCGAACAGCAATTGGTAATTAAAATCCTAAATATTTAAGTTGTTAAAAGCAAAAATAACAGAGAAGGTAAGAGCGATGCAGTGTTGGAGGAATGTACTCTTGTGGGAAATTACAAATGTAGAGAATTATAGTAATAATAGTAGAACTTTATTGTGTAAAGTATAATGTGTTTATGACTCTGTACGTTGGAAGAAAATAGGTAAACTGCAGAAAAATAATATGTACTTTAAAGCACGTTACAAATGTCACTTTTTTTAAGATACTATTTACTCCCACCAATTGAGTGATGCACATGGGTTAAACAAATAAGCCTTCAGGATACAATGAATCACTTAATTGTTTGCTTGCATTGTGCATTGACGAAAGCAAACAAGAATACACTTGAATGTTGCAAGCCTGCCAAGAAACAATATATTGATCCTACAGAAAATAATATATTGGATGTTTAATGCATAAAAACTAAATGTTTTATGATAAAATTCGTTTTAAGAAAAAGGGGTGAGAAAAGAGTGGTGTGGGATCATTATTTTCATGTCAAAATGGCCTAAACATGGCCTCTATTTATAGACATACTTGTGCCTCTCCACTTGAATTGTCATCTTTCATGATATCCCTTCATTTATGGCCATTAGATTAAGATTTAATTTTAATCAATGGTCTAAATTGAATAATCACCATTTCAAATGAAATGTCACCATGAAAGGATGTATCTTTAAATGAAAAGATACCTCTTCCATAAGGCACAATTAAATAGGTATGTCTTTATAATAAGACACCTCTTCTATAAGGCACAATTCAATGGACATATCCTTATAAGAGGACACCATTTATTTTGAAATTTTTTCCAACATGAAGAAACACAAAACTATTAGCTTATCTTGATTTTCCCACTTTATATTCATTTTCAATGCTTTCCAAAAGAGATTCTTTTAATCCTTCTGGTATCTGCGGACCCATTGAGTTATGTTCATTACTTGTCATTGTCTATTTTTTCTATGCGCCATTTATTTTGAGTGTTGGTGATCTCATCTGGACTACTCCAATTATTGATGCAACTCCAGTGGCTGCATCCACAATTGATATATATGATAGTATTAGCTCTTGTTTGAGAATATAGAGGGATCTTTCTTTGTTTCTCTGTAGCAGTGTGCTAGATTAAATTTCTTTACCTCACAGTTTATATAGTCTTGCTGTTAATGAATTCACTGAGGCATTATTAATTCAATTTTAGTGAAGTAGTTTTGTTGAATCGTTTGAATGGCTAGTGAATCTAAAGTGTGTGAGTTTTAATCTAAATCAAATTTATTATGACTCAATGTATTTTTTTGTACTCCCATTAGTATTGCGGGGTATCTGTTCTACCCACATTAGTGAGAGCAATATCCACCTTCATCCAATTAGGAAAAAAATGAATGAGTTTTTATAAAGGGACTCTAATCATTGTGAGAGTAACTGTTCACTAATAAACCAAAAACCTTTGTAATTAAATTCAAAAGGTCAACGTCTATGCTTATTATCTATTTAACAGTTAATATTTTATTTTTTATTTACTTAAATTTCAAGAGCTGTGCTTGTAATTAAGTTCAAATGTGATCAAAGCCGCCGTACATCTGTTTATTACTTATTTACTCCCAACCTTTTTTTTAGACTTTATATACTTTCTGACAATTGAGGTATGGGTCAAACTTGAAAGTATCTTAAAAATCAAACAATAATTTAACTTTTTTTTTTTAAAGATAACTGCTAAAGATGCTCTATTAGACAATGATAACCTAGTTGTTTGCATTAAAAATGATAATTTTTTGTGGTGTTGATAACAAGGCTAATTATGATTCAACAATTTAAAATATGAAAACACATGGAAGATGGTTGTAATGAAATTTGATTGTACGAAAATATTTC
Organism: Luvunga scandens; assembly: GCA_030449905.1. Lineage (NCBI taxonomy): Eukaryota > Viridiplantae > Streptophyta > Magnoliopsida > Sapindales > Rutaceae > Luvunga > Luvunga scandens. Next base: position 24,173 of record JASUUG010000802.1, read on the forward strand.
AATGAAATTATAAAAATTTGGTGCTTGTTATCTTATCTTAACTCCTTCTGTATTGAATTCCTAGCACTGCCATTGCCTCTACTTGAAAACCATTTAAGTTTGTGTTTGAATGACAATTGACTCATGAATTATTGTTCATGACAGAAATTTGATTGGAAGTGCGGCTGCACTAATTTTCTAGATGAATTTTCCTACATATTTGTTCTCGTATGACCCAGAATGCTGCTATATCAGTTGTATTGGAAATTAATCAACTGGGTTACAGCTCTACACCCCATCAATATTTAACCAATCTACAGAGCATTCCTTGAGGAAAGAAACTTATTTCGCCACTAGGCTTTTAATGATGCTCATTTCTATGAATCTGGATAGCATTAGATATCTCTCCGAATATTGTTGGGAGTAAATTACAAATCTCAGGGCTATACTACAAAGTGTATGTACTTTGACTCTCAATAAATACAAACGATTCTCTGATATGATTCAAAACATCAGTACGCGCATCATTTTAATAAGAAAGAATATTCTAAGGTTATTTATGCATCACCATTTGTAGCTGTACCGTCTCTAATGAAATTGAAGCATGAGACACATTTCCTAGAGGATTTGTTTGACTACCAAATCATACAAGTCCAAAGCCAGCCTAACCATACTTGCAAGTCTGGGGCTTAAATGGAGTCCTTCTAAGCATAAAACATTAATTAAAACACAATAAAAGATTACATTTACATTAACTAAAACAACACACACACACACACACACAAACACACATATACATAAACATACCAGCAAATTCAGAGTAGAAAAAGGAGTAAAACTGTTCAAGTTTGTAGACAATATTGCAACCATGGCATATTTATAGCAAATCCTCAAAATCTGCTAAAAAGAACAATGCCCTATCTCATGAATCAATGCCGAATTAAATTGAAATTGAAAGTCCGGCTGGTGTTGTTTCCCTCTTTAGTTTTGCCTAAATAAGTAAAGGGAAATAAGAATCATAAATGAAAATCTGCTTTGACAGTTCTCATTAGATATATATATAAAGGGATCTTTCTTTGTTTCTCTGCTGCAATGTGTGGCTATGCCACTCTGTTTTGCCACTCGGGCTGAGTCTATGTTGAGACATAATTTTGACATCATAAGCAACCACAATTAGTTTAGCATTTTTATGACCTTGTTTTACAATAAACATAAATCTACTGAGAAAGTGGGGAAAAAATTGCATATAAAAGTATGAGTTTATCTGATAAGATTAAAACTCACCCAATTCAATCCATCAGATGCCGTAAGGATATAACTGGATGTCATACCGCCACTCCATATTCTCAAAAGTCCATAGCCTTTATCTTAACTCTGTCTGAGGCCAATGTAAATCCAATTTGAGCAGGCTGTTTATGCACCATAGCTCTTCAGGAAGCTTTTTCAAGTAAGCACATGGGTTGACAATTAAGCTTTCAAGTTTTGGCATTGCTCGAGCCCCCATCATCCACTCGTCCAGCCAATACATTGATTTCAGGCGCAAAACCTTAAGTTCCGGAAAGCCACCAGAGCCAACACAGGCCAGCTTTCTTCCTAAATATGAGTTCTGCTTCAATTTCAGTAGTTGAAGGTGTGGAAGCTTTTCTAGTGTTAGCATGGGATCCTTCTTTAGCTTAGTATTTGATAAGCTTAGATGGGTCAGACTTGGAGGAAACTAGTTGTTAGACAGGACCATTCTTGAGACATGCCATATCCTGCCTTCATTCACTAGTTTCAGGCATTCAAGTTTGTGTTGTTCGCATAGGCTCTTGGAAACCCTAGAATGATTGTGATTCAAATCTCCAGATATTCGAAGAGTTTAAACATTGAGGAGTCTGCCCAATATATGTGGAGTACAACTTCTAGGGTGTAAGGCTAATACGAAAATGAGATTTTTAAGAGAGCTGGAATAATTTTTTGGAGGTGCAGGCAGAGTGATGGAGCCAAAGTTTAGATGCATGAGCTTTTCCATCATCCAAATATCCTCTGGTGACTGATCTATATAGCTAGATGGCATTTCTTTTATTTGAAGACATTTGAGCGAAGGAATATTCAATTTAAAATACTTCTAATAGAATAAATTTTCTAATCTGGATGAATATTGGTCGAGGGCTGCAAGACCCATGTTCAATAGTCGAAGGTGTTTGAACTCTTTCCAAAATTTCTCACTATCTATCAGACTGAGATGATCGCTTTTTGAACTGTGATACAGAAAAGATTGGAGATGCATGCCAGAATCATTTGAAAAATAGAACTCAACGATCTCATCTTCCCAAATGGAATACCGTGGAGCCACTGATTTCTTTCCTACCTCAATCGACATGACAAATTCCATCTTGTCTGCCAGAAGAGCCAATGAAGCAAATGCATAACCTGGAACATAACACGCTTTAATTGTGCCTCTTGCTCTTCTCTTACTCACTTGAATGAAGCCGCTATTGATTAGTTCTTTCAAGTAATGTTCAGTAGTTTCCTAACTGTTGTATGGTATGAAACCTTCAGCAACCCACATCTGATATAATTGCCTCGTAGATATCTCACTGCTTTGACGGAAGAGATACAAATAGATGTGGCAAACTTTCAAGTGAAAAGGTAACTCCAACACAGAACAAGTTAGGCTCAAAACTGTCAAAGCCATTTTGTCATACATATGATCTTCTAATGGCGCACTTCCATAGTGTAGGATGAAAAATTGCCAGGCTTCATGCTTTAATATGATCAATGGTCCTCCATTGAGCACTAAATTAGGCCGAATCTCCTCTCCGTTTTCCATTTCGAATGACCAAAGGAGATGTGGATCATTGACTAATACCAATACTCTGCTTCCATTCTGATTATCAGGAAGAACTTCTTCAAGATCACCGCATATCTTAATACGACTACAGACAATAAGGTACTTTTTGTTTGTTAGGAAATCCCGAAGAATAGTTTTCTTCAATTTATTATCTTCACCGATAATTACCCTAGCCCGAGATGGAGGCATAAAAGACTTGATTATGTCATCCAATATCTTGCCAAAATCATAGAATAGAGGAGCCCTGACCCAAGCAAGACAGTCAAAATAGAACTTGACATGATTATTATTGTAGGTATCTGCGGCAAAAGCAGTCTTATCGAAGCCACTGCTGTCGAGAATTGCAACCACCGTAAGCTGCAGATGCCCTTCAATCAATAAATCAAACAACTCCTCTCTGCCCCTTTCAAATTCATTGATATCAAGCCGAGGTTGTCCCCCAATAAATAAGTCAATGAGTTGGTCCCTTTGTTCACTGATACCAAGATAATTGTTGCTGGGTGGAAGTTGTTGCATCCGACTTCTAATATCAATGATTTTACTGTGGAGTCCAACAAGAAGAGCCATACTAGTACTCCTTTCACTCTCTTTTTCACTGTTTTGCTGCTGCATGATGCTGATGAAGAATGTGTCAATGGCTTCCTTCGATTCATAGACAAAGTAATCGATGTCCTCCAGAATTTAAAAAATGTCTGGCCTGTTAACATTTTCTTCTAAGTCCAAGAGGTGCAAAAAAGGGAAAGATATTTCGGCTTCATCGAAATGTTCTTTAAAGAGTTGAAGCAGATGACAAGACAGGTCGCCTTCATAGTTCCCGAGCAGAGTAGTAATAATTTCAGTCTCCGTGAAAAGGTTCTGGAAAAGCGGGGTTAAATTTGTTGAATCAGGCAACTTTAACGTGCCTTCTTCACCTGCTAACACCCTTTTTAGCCTCTTACAAAATAGTCGGAGGTGGAGGTCTAGCGTATCTCCTTCTCTCAGAGGTATTTTTATTTGCATCAAGAAATGTTAAAAAGGACTGTTTCTACCTCAAAGTGGTTGGTGTTGTAAAATTAAACAGAACGGAGGAATTTGCAAGGAATATCCAAAGAAACTGTGTAAGTGGCTAAATTCCACAAATACGACATCATTGTTCATTTTTTTTTTTAGTAATATGATAAATGTTAATTTAGAGAAATGAATTGGTATCCAATAGCAATCCAACCTTTATCTTACCATGACATATACTGATGGTGGTTAAATCAATTTTTTTTAATTAAATCAGATTTTTTAAAAAATAATTTTTAATGTCAAAATGCCTCCAATGTTATTACTGCCACAAGCCCAGTAACAGGATTAATTAAAAATTTTAGAATTTCTGGGAATGAAAAGAGTAAAGAAATTGGTATGAATTTGAAAATTATTTGATAGCAAAGAATTACAATATATTTATACACTAGGCCTATGATACTGGGACATTATTTTCCAAGATTACAGGAGACACAATGAGATATTTACAGCTGTGATATCCTAAATCAAAGCTAAATCAGATTCCTAATTTAGTGCTCTATCAAAGAGTAGTATTAACCATCAGAAAGCAAAGGTTGTTCTGTTAAAGAATTGATATTGGCATAATTTTATTTTGGTTTTCCAAAAAAAATATATATATATTTGTTGATAAGTAAGAAATATGAGTATATTTGTTGATTTAATTTTAAACAGTAAAGTGTATGTGTAATGATGATTTATTTCACTTTTGTGGGAATCGGATGAGAAATAAGGTAAATTTTGGCAAAAATTAGTTTCAGGAATTAAGTGGGACAAAACAGTTATAAAGATTATTTAGATGGGTAAATAGCCTAAACATGACCCTGTTATGAATATATATGCGGGTCTTCACTTGGCCTATCGACTCTCATAATATTTCTTTCATTCATAACTATTAGATGAAGATTAGAATTTGATCAATGAGAAAAGATAAACAATTATCAATTCGAATTGAAATGGCAGTGTATTTTCTTAAATTTCAATTAATTATCAAGTAGAAAAAAGGCAAGCTTTTTCGCTTCCTGATTTTGATTGGGAAAACTACTGAGATAGAGATCTTTAATTGCTAGACATCTTCAATAAATGACTCCTAGCTAAAACTTCCAAAATTGTTCATAGGTGTCCATACACATTTACTCTGCAAAAAATCATTCCAAATTTTATGATTTTTTCCCTCTTAATTATTTGCGAAGTTATTTTCTTCCCTCTTCCAAACCTTTCTCGAATTCTGAATCCCTTAATGAGGGGAAAAAGATTACGAAAGTCAAACTGATTAAAGCTAAATATATAAATATTAGAACCCAAAATTTCGGTGCCCAAATTCCGTTGAATAAGAAATATTAAAATTAGCAAATTGACCGCATAAAAAAATTAAGAAATCGAAATTCATCATGTAAAAGGAAATCACTTACCAATGAAAATCGATGCAGGGAAACAATTGAGCTATTTACCGTTGATGAGAATGAGGAGAATCACTTGATTAACGTATTGAAATAGCAACTTAATGTAAATCTACAATGCCACTTGCTATATGAAAATGAATATATTCATAATTAATTAGCGAAAAGGACGTTGTAATTATCTGAATTAAGTAATTAACGCTTCAACTAATCTACAAGGGCATTGGCCAGAGGCAAATGAAGATGGTTGAATGATTAATTACTTTAAACAAAAAGCAAGTCGAATCTACGAATAGAATTTTCATTTCTTGACACGTATTCGATTGTAACAAACGATTATTAAATTATTCCTAACGAAAGGATTAGGTTTGTTAATTTTCAAGATGGGTGCCTTTTGAAAAGAACAGGTATCCATCCTTCATCTTAATTTCTATCACGACATAATTGATGGTGCTTAAATCAATTTTTTCATTTTTTTTCAATTTAAATAATTTTTCTTTAAAAAAAATTAATATCAAAATGCCTTCAATAATATTACTGCCACGAGCCCAATTACAGGACTAATTAAAAATTTTAGAATTTTTGGGCATGGAAAGAGTAGTGTTAAACATCAGAAAGCAAAGGTTGTTCTGTTGAAGAATTGATGTTGACATAATTTTATTTTATCATATTAAAGCAATTTTAATAATAAATGGAAACATTAATTACAATAAATAACTTAAAAATTTAAATTATTTTGAATATTATGAAAAAATAATTTTAATATTACTAATAGGAAGATATTTTGTTAATTATAAAATCTTTTTAACCCAAAGGTTTATTTAAAATCTTTATAATAAATACAAATATAAAATTAAAACAAATATCATAAGTTGAAATTTTTAATATTATTTTAAATATTAAAAATACTTTAATGTTATTAGTCCACTACATAGACTATATTATTTATATTACACTTGCATTGATTAAAAATTTTTAAAGTTAATTTTTTAGTTACTATTTTCAAGAGGTATTCTTGTTAAAGAAAAGATCTTGGTGTTACTTTTTGAAAATTTGATGGTCTTGGTTAGAAATACTCTTTAATTATGATTATTTGGTAGACTACAGACCTAAAGACATGTTAAATTATAAAACCGAGCGATTAAAGAAAGGCAAAAAAATAAAAAAAACAGAGTACTTGCGACGTCAAACAGCAATTGGCAATTAAAATCCCAAATATTTGAGTTGTTAAAAGCAAATATAAGAGAGAAGGTAAGAGCGATGCAGAAACACAAAACTATTAGCTTATCTTGATTTTCCCACTTTATATTCATTTTCAATGCTTTTCAAAATAGATTCTTTTAATCCTTCTGGTGTCTGCAGGCCCTGCATTCTTATAAATCTCCATCCCACATCTACAAACAAGTTGATTGAAATTAAGCAATTGCTTTTTGAAGCGGACCCATTGAGTTACGTTCATTACTTGTCATTGTCTATTTTTTCTATGAGCCATTTATTTTGAGCGTTAGCGATCTTATCTGGACTACTCCAATTATTGATGCAACTCCCGTGGCTGCATCCACAGTTGAATATATGATAGTATTAGCTCTTATTGAAAGTGCATGTACACTTACTCTCAATAAATACAAACGATTCTCTGATATGATTCAAAATATCAGTACACGCATCATTTTAATAAGAAAGAATATTCTAAGATTATTTATGCATCACCATTTGTAGCTGTACCGTCTCTAATGAAATTGAAGCATGAGGCACTTTTCCTAGGAGATTGATATTTGTTTGACTAGCAAACTATACAAGTCCAAAGCCGGCCAAACCATACTTGCAAGTCCGGGGCTTAAATGGAGTCCTTCTAAGCATAAAACATTAATTGAAACACAATAAAACATTACATATACATTAACTAAAACAACACACACACACACATATACATATGCATATACATATACATACCAGCAAATTCAGAATAGAAAAAGGAGTAAAATTGTTCAAGTTTGTAGACAATATTGCAACCATGGCATATTAATAGCAAATCCTCGAATGCCCTCTCTCATGAATCAATGCCGAATTAAAATTGAAATTGAAAGTCCGGCTGGTGTTGTTTTCCTCTCCAGTTTTGCCTACATAAGTAAAGGGAAATAAGAATCATAAATGAAAATATGCTTTGACAGTTCTTATTAGATATATATAAAGGGATCTTTCTTTGTTTCTCTGCTGCAGTGTGTGGCTATCCCACTCTGTTTCGCCACTCAAGGTGAGTCTATGTTGAGACATAATTTTGACATCAGAAGCAACCACAATTAGTTTGGCATTTTTATGACCTCGTTTTACGATAAACATAAATCTACTGAGAAAGCGGGGAAAAAAATTGCATATAAAAGTATGAGTTATCTGATAAGATTAAAACTCACCCAGTTCAATCCATCAGATGCCGTAAGGATATAACTGGATGTCATACCGACACTCCATATTCTCAAAAGTCTGTAGCCTCTGTCTCAACTCTGTCTGAGGCCAATGTAAATCCTATTTGCGCAAGTTCTTTATGCACCATAGCTCTACTGGAAGCTTTCTCAAGTAAGCACATGGATTGACAGTCAAGCTTTCAAGTTTTGACATTGCTCCTGCCCCCATCGTCCACTCGTCTAGCCAACACATGGATTTCAGGTGCAAAACCTTGAGGTCCGGAAAGCCACCAGAGCCAACACAGGCGAACTTTCTTCCAAAATAAGAGTTCTGCTTCAGTTTCAGCATTTGAAAGTGTGGAAGCTTTTCTAGTGTTGGCATGGGATCCTCCTTTAGCTCAGTATTTGATAAGCTCAGTTGGGTCAGACTTGGAGGAAATTGGTATTCAGACAAGACCATTTGTGAGAGCTTGCTTTCATTCACCAACTTCAATCATTCAAGTTTGTGTAGTTTGCGTAGGCTTTTGAAAACCCAGAATGATAGTGATTCAAATCTCCAAATATTCTAAGAGTTTGAACATTGGTAGTCTGCCCAATATATCTGGAGAACAACTACTAGGGTGTAAGGCTGATATGAAAATGAGATTTTTCAGAGAGCTGGAATAGTTTTTTGAGGTGCAGGCAGAATGATGGAGCCAAAGTTTAAATGCATGAGCTTTTGCATTTCAGTGTTTGAAGGTTAAAAGGGTCCTCTGTAGCTGTGATGGAAGACATTTGAGCGAAGGGATATTCAATTTCAAATACTTCAAAAAAAAAATAAATTTTGTAATCCGTGTGGATATTGGTCGAGAACCGCAGAACCAATGTTCAATACCCGAAGGTGTTTAAACCTTTTACATAAATTTCTCACAATCTATCACATCAAGATGATGAGCTTTCAGAACTGTGATTAAGAAAAGATTTGAGATAGATGTCAGAATCTTCTAAATGAAAGAACTCATAAATCAGATCTTCCAAAATGGTATACTGTCAAGCCACTGATTTGTTAGTCGAACTGACAAATTCCGTCCTCTCTGCTAAAGCGGCCAATGAAACATATTCATAACTTGGAACTCAACACGCTTTAATTGTGCCTCCAGCTCTTCTCTTACTCACTTGAATGAAGCCTAGATGGATTATTTCTTTCAAGTGTCTCCTCCTATTGTACGGTATGAAACTTTCAGCTACCCACAACCGATATAATTGCCTCGTAGATATCTCAATGATTGGAGGGAAGTCACACAAATAGATGCAGCAGACTTGCAGGTGAAAAGGTAACTCCAGCACAGAATAAATTGGACTCCAAATTCTCGAAACCACTTTCTCTCCAATATCATTTTCTATTGTATTTCCATAGAGTAGGATGAAAAATTGCCAGCCTTAACATTTTATTCTAATCAGTGGTCCGCCAACGAGCAGTGAATCAAGCCGAATCTCATCTCCATTTTCCAATTCGAAAGAGGTAAGGAGGTCTGTATTAGTGACCAGTATCAATACTCTGCTTCCATTCTGATTATCAGGAAGAACTTCTTCAAGATCATCCCATATATCACTGTCAAGCACAATAAAGTACTTCTTGTTTGTTAGGAAATCTCGAAGAATAGTTTTCTTCAATTTATAATCTTCACCGATAATTACCCTAGCCCGAAATGAAGGCATCAAAGACTGGATTATGTCATCCAATATCTTGCCAAAATCGTAGAATAGAGGAGGCCTGACCCAAGCAAGACAGTCAAAATAGAACTTGACATGATTATTATTCTAGGTATCTGCAGCAAAGGCAGTCTTATCAGTAAAAGCATGCCGGACCGCCAAAATCTCCGACGGTAATTAAGTTTGCGCGCGGGCTCACTCAACAAAA
>JASUUG010000803.1:0-152078 GCA_030449905.1 Luvunga scandens
AACCACTTTCCACGAATAATTTGATCACTTCACTTCACCAAAGAGGGATGCAACACGTCATCTTTCAGGTATACCTTGTGAAGATATTTCTGCGCTTCTGAAAATTAATCCCCTCACCACTTTTTTATATGCTTTATGGCAAGGAATGGATGTAATATTTCTGTAGTTTGCCGTATATATATTTATATTTGTTTATATATTTTGGGTTTGTATTCTTCGCCTTTTCAGCAAAACCTGATTGTTGGTGGACAATGTTTAAAGGTATTACCGGGGAAGAAACACAAACAATATAATCGACCAAAATCCTCGAATAATCCATCAAGTGATTGAGTCTTTTTGTTTTCATTAATTTCCATTAGATTATGTTCAAACAAATGAATGCGCCTCAAATCAGTCCAAATTTTAACTAGTTTTTTTTTTTTTTTTGTCTTCTAATAATGTGCCACCACGTTTAACCTGAGCAATTAATTACACCCTAAATTTACAAGACATTTCAGCAAGATTACTTTCCCTTGTAAGTATGAATGCAACAAAAATTCTACCATTGATTAATGAGACACCAAAAGGAGGACACATAGCACATTTGAAGAGAAAATTAACCACCAACACGGAATCGAATTCCAACCAAATGTTATTCACGCTCATCATATGCAAAATCAATGACATAAAAGGCAGAGAGTCATTAGTTCAATAATTTAATATAGAATTCAATATTTGATGGTTCCGGCTTTGTGTTTTTGTTAATTGATGTGTTACCAGCAGGAAAGAGATGAACGATTAGGAATCCCAATTCTCTAAACTAATAAAATCTAATGATTGTTGTGGGGTAAAAAACGCATCCAATGGAGATTGGCTTTGATTGAGCAAGGAAACCTCAACATATAGATGCATATCTGGTCGAGGTCCGTATATCGGGTCAAGGTTCGCATACTAGGTCAAGGCATCCAGCCGATGCTCGTCACTATGTGAGAATGAACTTTGCGATACTTAGGCGCTCGGGTTTTCGATCACTTGGGCTTTCTCTAGGAGTCGATTGAGTCGGCCATGAGCTATGGCATGACCAAGTCCAAGGTGATAGTTATAGCCAGCTTGCAAAACGTGTGCATATCTCTAGAAATAAAAATATGATACTCATGTTTAGAATAGTTAAACTTCCATTTTTCCCCATGATGGGTAAAGACCGAGATAAGGGGAGGGGGAAGAATGGATTGAAGGTTTCAAGCGAGGGTATAAAAGCAAAAAGAACGAAGGTAAAATAATTGGACAAAAATTCTCCGCGGACATCGCACTTGGATTCTTTTGATTTTTTTCCCTTTTTATAAGTCAAATAGCTTATTTCTTGTGAGAGAGAGAAAAAGGCCTAGAACTATAACTTGAGTTTCCAAGAGTTAAAACCTAAACAATGACTTGAGTGTTGGAGGGTTGTGCTAGGAAAAACATCCTAGCGCCTCAATCGTGTTGTGGGTGTAGATATATACACGGCCAAGGTTGAGGTAAAGTTGGTTTGATTGATTTGCAAAGCGAGCAAAACCATTTGACATAGGAGACAGTACTAAAAGAGCATTTTTCAAGATTAGAGTTCATTATCGATTTTTTCTCAGATAGTTGTTACGATAAGAAACTATATCAAGATGAGTTGGGGAAACGAATCACAAAGGGAGCTAACCAAGAAGTTATGAGTCACCCACGCTCGGGAGATTGTAAATGAAGCCAAAACAGTGCAATGCAATAATGGATGAAACAGGATGGAAACCCTACATTGATTTTGTATGAATTGAGGGAGTGGGTAAAATGCAGGAAGAGATGCCCCGGGGTTAACAATAAGGATATCTCCGAGCCGTAGTATGGCAAGGTTTGAGAAGAATGCGGCTACTTAGATGGGACACCATCACAAGGGCAAGAATAATTTTGAGCGGAAACCTACTTCTGGGAAATCGTGAGCCCCGTGATTAACTAAGGTAGAGCGGGCCTTGAGGAAAGGGAGTTCGAGCGGCGATGCATAATGTTGAGCAGCGTAACCAAATATCTCAGCAAAATCCTAGACGCACGCAAGGAGCTAGAAGGAGAAGTACAAAGGTTGCCCAGTGCCATCGATGAGATGCAAGGCTATTGTAAGATGTAGCCGAATTGGGAGGATTATGTTAGATAATAAGTCACCTTTTTCAGCCGAGATCATTAAAGACGGCCATCCCGTGAGACTTCTATTTCCAACCTAAAATATACGGGGAAGAAGCGACCCTGGTCCATATCGAACATTTTAATGACAGACCAAGGTACAAGGTTTAACCAGGATCAAAAGTGTAGAGTATTTCCATTAACTTTTAAGAACGGAGGAGAGATCTGCATCAAAGTCTGCTTGTAGAGAAGCATTCATAGCTTTGAACATATGTAAGGTGAGTTTGCCAAGCAATTTCACGGTTATGACACCGCAGGATGACATGATGGAGTCGCAAGATCAAACAAGGAGAAAATGATACCCTCAAATAGTTCTTAAGAGGTATCACCGCAACGCTCGACTTGGGGCTTACAATCATCCACAGCCTTGAGAGGGCTAAAAGAGAGAGCAGAATGGGCAATTTTGGTATAACTTGAAGAATCAAGTGTGCAATCTTATTCTACGGCATACAAGCGCAGAGAGACATTAAGATTGAAGAGGAGAGAACACGGGTAAGAAGCTGAGTTTTTAGAAGGGTTATGAAAAAATGAGTAAAAAGACACATAAAGGCAAAGTGGCTTGTGGGGAATGATAGCCCATTTACAAGCGGAGAGGCGGTGGTCACAGATTTTCTCATCAGACCTTTAAGAGGCCAACACCTTAAGAGACGAGCAAAAATAAACTGATCCAATCTCCAAGCAAAGATGGTTGGAGAGAAACCAATCACATGTACGTCCCCCCTCATCATATTCCCCTTATCACACGCCACATATCATTTACCATACTAGACAGGTTGAACCAACCACCACGCACCACATTTAACAACAATTTCCCCAAGGACAGAACTATGCAGATGATTGATCAAAATCTGTTATATAGACAGTACATAGCACTGAAAGTCCCAGTGGAAGAATTATACCACAACATAAATAACCATGGACTATTGAACCCTCATGCACCAATAGCAAAACCCGCCAACAAGCGGGATATAAACAAGTTCTGCGAGTTTCATGATACTTATGGCCACATCACAGCTCAATGTCATGGCCTCAAAAACCAAGTAGAGGACTTGGTAAGGAATAGATACTTGGATGATTTTATCAATGGAGCCCAGCTTGCACTCGATCCACAGGGCAGAATGGCGGACGAAGGTGACGAAGTTAGAAGCAAGCAGCCTATTGTAAGAGTTATCGCAGGAGGTCCAACACTAACTAGAGATTCAAACAGAGATAGGAAAAATTATTCTAGATATGGGATGACAAGCAAGAAAGTTCTTTTTAATCTGCCCACGGTGAAGCAAGCAAAAACTAGCCAAGTGCTAATAATGTGGACAGATAACGATGAGGAATGTGTATTGTACCCTCATAAAGACACTTTGGTGATAAAGGCTAAGGTTGCAGGGAAGGAATTCAATCGGATACTGATGGACTTAGGTAGTTCGGTTGATATCTTGTTCAAATCAACACTGGACGATACAGGGATTTCTGACTTGAAGTTGGAACACACCAATACCTTCTTAAAGGGCTTTGGAGGAGTTCGATTAACCCCCCCTAGGAGTAGTGGAACTGCCGATCACAATAGGATTTGCTCCATTTGAGAAGTCCATGATGTTGGATTTTGTCGTGGTTGACGAGCAAAGCCCTTACTAAATGATTCTAGGAAGACCTTTTTTTAGGGTCAGTAGGGCACTGATGTCAAATCATTACTTGGCCCTTAAATACCGAGTAAACGGAGTTGTAGGAGTGGTGAAGGGCGATCAGAGAGTTGCTCGAGGGTGCTATGTATTAGCTACAAAGGAGACAATGCAGATTACTTCTCTTTATGCTAAAGGAGATTAAAAAAAAAGAAGACAAGAACCCATATAAGAGGTGGAGATGGTGAATGTGGAGGCTGAAAGTGTATGAAGAACTTTGAAGATTAGGTCAAAGCTCAAAGAGGAGTTAAAAGGGGAGTTGGTTCAGTGCTTACAAGGACATGTTGATGTGTTTGCTTGGTTGCATGAGGGTATGCCAGGGATTCACCCCAAAAGTTGCCTGCCACAAATTAGCTATACAGAGGGGTGCTCGATCAATGAAACAGAAAATAAGATGTTTCAACCAAGAAAAGCGTGAAGCTATCAGCGCTGAGCTTAAGAAGCTCCTGAGAGCTTGTTTTATCAGAGAGGCGAATTATCCAGAATAGGTATCCAATGTGGTGTTGGTGAAAAAAGTCAATGGCAAATGGAGGATATGTGTTGATTTCACTGACCTCAACAAAGCCTATTCGAAAGACAATTTTCCCCTTCCAAAGATTGACCAGCTGGTCAATTCTATAGCAGGACATAGCTTGCTCAGCTTTATGGATGCTTTTTCAAGATGCAACCAAATTCCCATGTCAAAGCAAGATGAAAAGCATACAGCTTTTATTACTAACCCAGGCTTGTTTTGCTACAGGGTAATGTCGTTCGACCTCAAGAATGCCGGCGTAACGTACAAGAGGCTAGTAAATAAAATTTTCAAGCCATTGCTAAGAATCACGATGGAGGTGAACATGGATGATATGATCACCAAGTCAAAAATTCCAACTGAGCATACAAAGCATTTGGATGAGACATTTCAGTTGCTAAAGGAATACAAGATGAACCTGAACCCAGAAAAATGTGTCTTTGAAGTTGGCTTTGGAAAATTCTTAGGGCTCATGGTTAGCCACAAGGGCATTGAGACCAATATAGAGAAGATAAAAGCTATCGTAGAAATGATGTCCCCTCGAAATCTGAAGGAAATACAAAGATTGACAAGGAAGCGAACAACGTTGAGCCGATTTATAGTGCCACCCATTCTTCCAAGCAATGAAGAAAGAAAAGAAGATGCAATAGACCTTCAAGTGCGATGAGGCTTTCCAGAAGTTGAAAAGGTATTTGTTGCGTGCCCCCTATTGTCAACTCCGTAAGAAAGTGATATAATGTATTTATACTTGGTTGTATCCACACATGCTACGAGCTCAGTATTAGTGCGTGAGGAGACAGTAATTCAATACCTAGTGTATTACACTAGCAAAGCTCTGCTCGATGTAGAAATATGTTACCCAATAATAGAGAAGTGGGCCCTCGCTCTAGTCACAGCTGCTTGAAAGTTGAGGCTATATTTTTAAGCATTACCAGTCGTCGTTGTAACAGACCAACCATTACGGCAAACACTCCACAAGTCAAATACTCATGGACAACTGGTGAAGTGGTCTATCGAACTGAGTGAGTTTGACATAAGCTACCAACCTCAAGTAGCAGTCAAGGTTTAGGTTTAGGCTGCTGCAGATTTCATTGCCGAGCTTACAAGGCATGAGATGGAGATCAATTGACCACAGGTTGAAGTAGCTGATGATGAGAGACGAGTTTGGCAGGTAACAGTTGATGGATCTTCCACAGAACAGGGAGCTGGGGTGGTACTGAAGAGTCCAAAAGGGGAAGAAGTCTCTTATGTAGTACGATTGGAATTTGAAGCTACGAACAACCAAACAAAGTATGAGGCTTTTGTTGTAAGACTAAGGTTTGCTCATGCGGTTGATGCTAAAAGTTGAGAATTCAAAAGGACTCCCAATTAATGGTGAACCACGTAGAGGAGAAATTCCAACCTAGAGATAAGAGAATGGGGCAGTACTTAAAAAAAGAAAGGCAGATGATCTCAATGTTTGAAAGTTTTGATATTGAGCAAATCCAAAAGCAAAAAACTCTGAGCAAACATTCTTGCTCGAATGGCTGCTACAGCAGATGCAAGAATGCCCAAGACAATGCTGGTGGAAATCAAGAATAATGCTTATATCGAGGAAGAGCATGAGGTGATGCAGGTGAACATGGGAAATTCTTGGATTGACCCAATCATCTCGTATCTTCGAGATGGGGTCTAACCAATAGCCAAAACATGAGCACGGAAGCTCAAATGTCAGGCATCCAGGTATACGTTGATTGATGAAGTGCTGTATCGACGGGGCTACACCCTACCACTCTTGAGATATTTGAACGAAAATGAGGCTGATTATGTGTTGAGGGAAGTGCATGAAGGAATCTGTGGTAATCATTCAAGGGCACAATCTCGAGCTTTCAGGGCCCTAAAGCAAATGTATTTTTGGCCAACACTTCACCAGGATGCCCAAGAAAAGACGAGAAGCTACAAAAGCTGCTAGGCTTTTTCTAATGTCCCAACACAGTCACCCAAAATGCTAACCACAATGTCGTCACCATGGCCATTTGCTCAGTGGGGGATTGATTTGATAGGACCACTATCGAAGGGCTGAGGAGTAGCCACACATGTAATTATTGCAATAGACTATTTCACATAGTGGGTGGAGGTCGAGGCCCTTAGCAAAATCATGGAGAAAAGGACAACCGATTTTGTATGGAGGAATCTCGTTTATATGTACGAAATTCTTCATTCACTCATAGCAGATAATGGCTGATAATTTGACAATCGCAATTTCAGAAGCTTCTAGAGAGCTTGGGTATAGAGTTGAAGTTCTGCTCTCCATTCCACCCCAAAGCTAACGGGCAAGTAAAAGTAGCCAATAAGATGATAAAGAAGTTGTTGAAGACGCGGTTAGGAGAAAAGAAGGAAGGATGGGTGAATGAGTTATCGAGAGTCTTGTGGGCATACAGGACTACCCATAAAATTGCCATGGGAGAGACCCGATTTGCTTTAGCTTTTGGCCATGAGGCGATTGTACCAGTGGAGATTGGGGTACCAACACATCAAGCAAAGTACTTCGATGAAGAGGAAAATAATAAGCAGATTTGCTTGAACCTAGACTTATTGGTAGAGAAGAGAGAACTTGCATCAAAGAGGGCAGCTGCGTATCAGCTAAGGGTAACCCGCTACTACAATAAAAACGTATGGGTGAGGCAGTTTCGAAGTGGGGATTGGGTGTTGGGGAGAGGCAGTTTCATCATGTTAACTCAGAGTTAAAAGCCATGGAAGAGCATAAACTCTGAAACCTTCACTACTTTCTCCGACGAACCAAGGTAAGCACGGCATGTTTCCTTGCATTTATAAAAGAAAAGGAAGAGAAATTACGTAATTGTGATGCAGAAACTATTGAGCTTTCAAGCGATGTGTTCATGACATTGAGCTTTCACCTTAGTTCGTTGGAGAAAGTAATGATGGTATCTTAGTTTATGCTCTTCCATGGCTTTTAACTCTGACTTAACATGATGAAACGGGCCAATTGAAACCATTTGCGGAGTGTAATGACTTGGATGCAAACGCCGCTGGGGCTCGGGCTCTCTGTAGATGCAACACTCTTCGGATAAGGGATGCAAGGCCTCCAATTTCCCACCCAGAGAATCAGCCAGCTTCTCCATATCAATCGATACATGATCTCCATCACCGCCTTCCATATTCAGTCTATTCGCCTGCTGCAGCCTGCAGTACTAGGTATTTAACCAAACAAATGGGTATGTATGCAAATTTCCTCTATCATCTTCATTTCTATTGATAATTAGTATTTTCTGTTTATTTTTTAAAAAATTATTTGACTGTAAGAGCTAACGAGGATTTTTTATTATTTTTTATTTTTCAGTTCAGAGTTTTTTTTTTTAAATTAAACTAATGTTCTGTTGACTATTATTTTTATTATTATTTAATCATGCGGCTTTTGGAATATGCCGTTCTAAGTGGACTAAAATGCTGAATTCAGAACTTGGAATCATCAAACGGCTGCGTTTTGCTTGTTAATACGATTCAAGTTATCACGGGCAAGACAAGTGACTTACTTAAACATCAAAACGGCAACACATGAAGTCGTTTTATCCAGGGTTTAAGTTACGCACGTGAGAAAGCATGAGTGAGAAGAGGAATCATGTTCGTTGCCAAGCCGTTTTCCACGTGGCTGAATCTGGTGCAATCTGGGTTTGCTATCAGCTGTTATATAAGTTGATTGTTGAGGCAGTTTCAGCAAGATCGGAAGAGCAATCTATAGAGAATTAGAAGAGAGAGAAAGAGTCATCTTGTTCCCTGATGCATTCTCTGTATAAGCTCTGTAAAATCACTTCGAATAAAATCTATTTTGGTCGCTCCTCCGGTGGATGTAATTTGTGCTACCTTTCACAACTGAACTACGTAAATCAGAGTTCTTTTCTGTTGTGTTTGCTTGTAAATCTTGTTCATTTCTTGTGTTTCTAATCTCTGATATCTTGGTTTGTGTTCTTAATCAATCATTGATCAAATCAAGATTTATTAATTGTTCATATGCAACTTGTAAGATCTTGATAAGAGTCTTGGCCACTGTTTGATAGCTTGTGTTTCAGTGGCAGTTCAAACACTACATAAAATAATAAAAAGCCTGCAGCCTGAGAAATTATGCTCTTTGCATACTGACTTAACTCATTTTCCATAGACATCCAGAATTGACAAAGAATTAATTTTTTTGCTTCAGGAAATTATTTTCCTCCCTTTTGCGGAATCTCCACGGATACAATCGCATCAACTGATAAAACACATTAAGCGTTTTGGATTCTTAAACCTCATCTTAACTACGTAAAATAAGCAAGTTCGTTTCGCTTTTGATTGCTACGACAAATATAGCAACATAAAAAATATACCAAGAAGATGATTTACCCTTTTAATATTATATGTCTATTGCTCTTGCTTAGGTTTATTTAACCATCAATTAGTTTCATCCAGACGATGATTAACTGCTTCTTGATTGCTCCATCAGCGTATGCTTTGTCATTAATCCTATAAAATCACCTACATTGGGGTTGGTTTATGAAAGATTGGTTCAAGAATATGGATTATCAATAACATTTTCTTTGCCGATGTGGGATATTTGCTCAATTTCAATAGTTTTGGGTTGTCTCAAACTTCTATTTATAGCCAACATAAGTGAGATATTTTTTCTATCATCCATGTATTTCGGCCTTTTCGTTCAGTTCTTGTCAACTAGAGACATAGTCTAGTCCCACTTGTACATGACTTTAGCACTAATATGATATAAAAATCCATAGGTAACTCATACATAATATCTCCAAGTATATGAATAAATTGTTATGATGAAGGACACCTGCGGGAAGTCCAAAGCAAATAATATCTTGTTACTAAGCTGGTTGTTGCACTAATTATACACAATAATTACAAGAAATAAATATTCAATCAAATCAAGACAGGTTGCCTATACACGGGTATTAAAGAAATTAACGAGGCAGTTCTATATATTATAACAGAAAAGTCCATTACTTCTTATTTGTTATACATTTTTTAAAATGAGACACTGTGTGTCTTTGTTTATTACCTTTTTATTGACATTGAAGACAACAACAAAAATCAAAGTCGATGAAATTTGGGCAGAGGTTTGTCGTCCGGAGCCTGCGTATAACTTGAATAATCGTCTTCTCTTTTGCTGTTAGAATGAAAAATAAAAAAAATAAAAAAGAGAGAAAATAAGTGATGATAGAATTACGAACTTTTTTTTTTACAAAATATTTTATAAACATTAATGCGCCACAATAATTTCAGTTGGATAAAACTAAACATAAAATGATAAAAATTTATTACAATAAACGAATTATAGTAGCATGTTTCTATCATATTTATAAAATAAAAAATAAAATATATTCGCACTTAAGTAGTACTACATTAGAAAGTTACTTTTTAAAAAATATAATATTCTGCAAACACTGTATATTAATTAGATACGTTTTTGTTATTTTCACTTTTTTCCCTTCTTCAAAATGTTGTTTAACGACTTATATGCATCTTCGACTCTAAAAGATTATGGACAAAAATTTTGGAATTTCATTTGGGAAAATATGCATATATAGAAATATTTCAATTCGGAATTTTAAAGTGTGCGACAAGTCCAGAAAAACGCATAAACTATGTAACTTATGTGCTTTAAGCTTTAAACCTCTTAAACTCCACGGTTTTAAAGCTTTCTCAAACTTTCCCGCACTTTAAAATTCCGGACTAAAAAACTGCATACATACATACATACATATATAAAAAACAATTTTATAAGGTGTTCCAATAATTTTCAGAAAACAATTTGCATATATATGTTTCTCCACATATATGAGTGTGTGTGTTTCAAAAAATAATTTTATAATTCTAGAACTTAAGACTATGGTTGCCCTGATTTTAATATAATAGCCAAGAAAAGTAACAGCTAGAGTGTCCCTATTTAGTATTGCTACACATTTCTAAAATCTGTGGGTGTTTTTGATGAGAGATCATAGGTTAAAGGCCCATTATCTTAATCTCTACTCTTTAGCCTTTCAAAATCGGGAGAAAGGGATGCATTGAAACGCCATTAATGAATCAATGAACGATTGCTATTGATATGAACATTCAAGTTTCTACAGCATAATTTAATTTTTACTTTAATTTACACTGTATTTTTCACTTAAAAGGAAATCAAAGAATGTAATGGTGTAGTTTCAAAGCAACACCAACACATACATATAAGCGGAAAATGAAGTTGCATTTTGATTTCACATGTCTCACATTGCTGGTGTGTCGAAATCCTTCCCATTATAAGCATAAGCAAGCATACTCGATCACGTGACTACATTACTGGCTGCCCTGATTGTATCAGCTAAAGTGTCGCTGTTTAGTAATGCTAGTTTAGTATTGCTACCCATTTCTAATATCCATGGTTGTTTTTAATAAGAGGTCGTAGGTTCATAGCTTAAGGGTCCATTATCTTAATCCCTACTCTTTAGCCTTTCGATAGCGGGAGAAAGGGAAGCATTGAAACGCCATTAATGAATCAACTTCACGTGCCAACAAACCCAAGCCGAAAAAAAAATCAACTTTCAAGAAGTAAATGAACGATTGCTATTGGTATGAACATTCAAGTTTCTACAGCATAATTTAAATATTTACTTTAATTTACACTGTATTTTTTTCACTTTTAAAGAAATCAAAGAGTGTAATGGCGTGATTTTAAAGCAACACCAACACATACGAATAAGTGGAAATTCCACTCGCATTTTGCTATCAGATCTTTTAATGTTTCCATCAAAAAGCTTTGAACACTAAAATACTCGATCACGTGCAATCACATGTCTTATATTACTGCTGTGCCTAAATCCTTCCCGTTATAAGCATAAGCAAGCTATCACAATTTGTGAGTTCTCTCTGTGTAGTGTTTCTTTTGACTAAAGCTTAGAAAGATGAATTATGGGTTTGTCTTGTTTTTCTTTTTCTGTTTCGGGGTGGCTCTGGGTAAACAGTGCACAAACTAGAGTCCCTATGACTCACAGACATTTCGGTATGAGCTAACATCAACCAACAAAACACGGAAAGAAGAGGTGTTACTTCATTTCCATGTAACACCGACTGATGATTCAGCTTGGTCAACTTTGATGCCAAGCAAGATACTGGATGATCAGAAAGATGAAGTTATGACGCAAGGTGGAAGCGATACTAGATTTCATTCTAGCGTATGTTTTTGAAACTCAAGAAAGAGAACTCTTACAATAGAGAAAATAACTTAATTAAGAAATATTAAATATTATTGATAAGAAACTTGTGCAAAGAAAAAAGCATAACAAGCCTATTTATACATACTAATGTTATCTTATTCCTAATAAAATAAGATGAATAATCTAAAATCCTAATTAGACTAGAATTATAAATATAACTCAAATAATTTAATAAAATAAGATAATCCTAATAAAATATTAAATACCCAGATATTATAATTCCTAATAAATTCTAATTTATTTTATTTAATATGGTCACTACATCAGTCTCTCCCCCTTTGAAAAAACTCGTCCTTCAGTTTTGCTCAAAACAAAGACAATCTGAAATATGAAACTTGTAAGAGAGTAGCAATAAATCTTGAAGCTCAAGCTCATAATCTTTCATATCAATCTTCCTTGAAACTTTAAATACTTCATACTTCATTTTCTTCTTGCTTTTAACTATGGCTCTTCTAAAAGCTCTAAGGACAAGATTAACTTGATGTTGAATATCCCTCATAGAAGATAACTTGTTAAGAGATTCCTTAGACACTATATCATGAAATTCTAGGAGTAATTCAATCGATACTTGAGCTCCTTCTCCGTCATTCATATTCATTCTGTTCGCTTGCTGCGGGCTGCAGTATTAAGCATATATGAACAAAACAAATGAAACCAGTATATTCCAAAAGCCACATAATTAACATCATCATCATAGGAGGCGACGAAACATCAGTTTACTTAAATAGTAAACTTTGAACTGACAAAACAAAATGTAACATAAGGTCCTCCTTAGCTCGTACAGTCAAATAATAATAATAATAATAATAATAATAATAATAATAATAATAATAATAATAATAATAAACCATAAAATAATAATTTAAATAGGAATGAAGATGAAAGAGGAAATTTGCACGCATACCGTTCTAAAATAATAAAAAGCTTGCAGCATCAGAAATTTTGATTCTCCATATGTACAATTAACCCATTTTTATAGACATTGATCTGGAATTGATAAAGAATTAATTCCTTGCTTCATGAAGTTATTTTCCTCTTTTTTTCTGAATCTCTTGTTAGAAATTGAGTTGGTATTTCAAAATACTAATATCTCACATTGCTTAAATAAGAAAGTTATAATTAGTTAATATATAAAAACCAAATATGGGGTGGTAACAAGCCCATAAAGAGAAGGCTCACGCGTACAAAATCATGTCCAAGAGAGGACTCATTCTGAAAATTTATTAAGATGATTATAATTCGGATTTATAAAGGGTAAGACTCAGTGCATCTATTTAAGTAGTGTATATTTTGCCACTTGACAAGGAAATCTCATAAATAAAGGCATATGAGTCACGTAACAGATAAATAAATGAAAAAAATCAGATTAAATCCCAAAAGAAAAAGAAAGGCGGAGATTAGATCTAATCTCCTTAACAAAATGTGCCATAGAAACATTAAGCTCAATTAAAGGTGATCGGACATAAATTCGTAGGAGAGAATTAACAAATTCTCTCTAATGAGAGAGAAAAACATTCTGTAGACTCAAAAATTACATTTCTACTTGATTTTCTTATATTTTCTAAGGAACCAAATGCTGACTTCGAGGGTTGGAGTGCCTCTTGCAAATACCAAATATGCTCTTGAAGCTTTGGGAACTTGAAGATATAGGATAAAATTGCCACTTTCAAGTGTTGAAGGAATTTTGCTCCTTGAATTGACGCCGTCTGTGGAAATCTAGAAAAGAAAATTTGAAAAAGCCGGTGAAGAGCAACATCTCAGAGGAGATCGCAGATCAGAGACGACGTCGTTGAATCAATTTTCAGAATTTGAATCAGAGAAAGCTGTCTTTCAATTCTAAACTTGCATGAAAGAATTAAATCGAATCGATATAACTATGACATTCATGAACTTCATTTGACCTCGCAAGCATAAAACGATGAAGGGAAAAAGTGATACATTTTACAAACATTTTGCAGACATTGGGTGAACCACTGGTAATTCTAAAATGTTTTACGCATATCGAGTAATTTCTCTATGAATAAACCATTCATGGTCCAAACTTCATGAACAGGATTCGAACCCGTCAGTTCAATAAATTCAGGTTGTGAATTTAGCTAAATAAAAAGAAAAAGAAAGAAAAAAAATGACTGCACCGTGTACGTTTTGAGCCCCGAATTGAATTTGGGTACGCAACTGAGATGGCCGAAAACAGAGTCTCCGAAAATCGAGAAAACGTTCAGCTGCTGAAAAGTGGACATCTAACAGATTCTCTTGCGTTTGGAGATCTCCAAAAACAAAGGTGGCGCTCTTCCATGGCCTTGCTATGATGAATGAAACCATTCGCGGAGTGTAGTCATGTGGATGCTAACACCGCGTGGGCTTCGAACTCTGTAGATGCAACACTCTTCCGATAAGGGATGCAAGGTCTTGAGCTTCCCATTCAGAGCATACGTCAGCTAACTTGTCCAAATCAAATGATACGTGATCTCCCTCTCCGTCATCCATATTCATTCTATTGGCATGCTACAACCTGCAATATTGAGTAATTTTCTAAACCGGTGATAGAATCAACGTTAAAACATTATGGTATTTACCGTTATTGGAAAAAGCAATTAAAAAAAGCATAGAATAATAATTGTCAATACAATTAGAAATGAAGATGAAAGAGGAAATTTGCATACACGTCATTCTAAAATATTAAAAGCATGCAGCCTCATAACTTAACTCGTTTTTATAGACATCCGGAATTGATAAATGATTAAATGTTCCTTTCTTCAGCAAATTATTTTCCGCTTTTCCCGAATCATCTATGGATACAATCCCATCAAGAAGTAGATATAAATCAACACGATAAATTCCGGATGAAGCGTTTGATGAATCAAAGCATTTTATATCCTTAAACCTCATCAGAAGTATTTGTGTAAAAGTTATTCGATTCGCTTATGCTGAGGCCCATTAACACTTAAGCCCTAAATGATAGTTTTTGTAAGAATTTTGGGCCTTTTGTCAGTAATGGAAGCCAAGGATTTGGGCTGAGCACCGTGGTCCAAACTTCACATACAAGGTTCGAACCATTAGTTTAATATGTTCAGGTTGTGAATTTAGATTTTAGCCGCAGAAAAAGAAAAATATATATTAAAAAAAAAGAATATGAATGGAGAAAATGTTTGGTATATTTTTCTATTTGGTGGTAGATATTTGATGTGGTAAAGTAGCCTAACATTGGAATGTATAAAAGTCAATGCACAAATTATTCTTTTTACAACTTGAATCATTTTGCTTGGTGGAAAAACATTGGAAGCTTTTTTGCCTTTATTCTGATCCCTTCCCTTGTTGGATGGCTTGAGGTTCGTTTAATTTACGACAAGAGAAAAAAGAATTTAATAAAAAATAAATATATCGAGAGTGGTTTAAATTATGTTCTCTTTTAGAATAATTTTCTAATGGAATTTCAAGTTATATATGGCTTCCAAGTTTTTTTATTAAAATCGGTACCTATTTATCCCCATGACTTTAAATCAATTATTCTTGTGCTAAATAAAGAATCGATAGTCTAATTATTAGCTTGTTTATTGCAATAACATGCCAAAACAAAATCACACGAATGCATTTGAGCGCATAATTTCAATCTATAGCCCAGCTACTTGCACTTTTTATTTATTTGTTTGTTTGTTTGTTTACTTTAACCATTGTGCTCTTGAAATGATAATATACTTGAATTCATTCGTGTCATCAACGTCCACAACAATAAAAAGTAATATTCTTCAACTTTTTGAGCCATTTAATTTGTGAGCTGGTTGCGTCGGCAGTTTTGTAGCGCCTACAAAAAAAAAAGAATAAAAAAAAGTAATTATACCGACATGAGTCTAAGAATNCCATACCATATGATAATAAAACAAAAAACGATTCAAAAAAAAAAAATAAAAATACAACCCATAATAATTTAATTACTTACAAAATGGTGGGTCACGAAAATGGTGCACCCATTTTGAGCAGGGAAGAAAAAAGGGTAAAGTAAATGCGTGTTTCCCACTTTTAACCATTATTTAAGGGAGCCTCCAAATGATCCAAACAAGTTATTATACAATAATAATTTCTCTTTTGTTATTGATTGATGAGTGTATTGGCAACATTCTTCACTATAAGCAATTCATAAGTATGTGCTCTTGCGTACGTGTGGTTATGAGTGCTCTTCAAGTTGATCCAAATTAATATCAGCCTGGTGGAAGCAACCAAAAATTGGATATTATGATTTAGAAAAATTAAGAGACATAGTTCAAGTTGTTATGATTGCAAGTGTCAAAATATATAGTCATTTACACCATACCATGTGTCTAAAAATATTATAAAACATCATTCAAGGATAAATGAAAGATTTCATATCTGAATTAGATGAAAATCAGCATATGACCACTTGAAAATCACATAATAATTATGTAAAACCCAATAAATTTATTAACCTTACTTAATGATACAACAATTAGAGGCATGCGACGATTACTAATGAAATCACATGCCCAAAACTCAAATAAGGTAAAAAAAATTATTAATCTACCAATAGAAAACAAAGTGTAACAACTAAACAACAGAGATTTAGACCTAAAATCAAAACTCGTGCTATGTGCATCCTTCTCAGTCTAGACATACATGCCAAAAGGATTGAGAAATGACTTTTGGTCATTCTCTCACCTGATAAAGAGAAAACCAAATTCGAAATTATTGAAAATTCATAGAACATGAACTGACAAGAGTGTTGAGGAGGAAACATTAAAGAGAAGAAGAAATCTCACTTAGATCAAATAACCAATTATATTTCGATTTATCTTTCATTAATTATGTGTTCTAGGTCATTGAAGGATATCAATGCATCGCGAGTAATATATTTTCTTGGAAACTTTATGCAACAAAAAACTTCAAGTAAATTTATGTAACAATTACCATTAAATTACAAGCTCATGAGGTTTTTTTCCTCTTTGAATTAAAATGCGACTTAGGATTAGATTTCTCCTTTATATTGTTAGTGAAATTAGATTTTCATACTATAGTCTCAGTAGATTTATAGGATGCATTATAAATGTAGCATCTATAAATGTAATAGATCTCAAGTTATAATATATTAGTAAATTATGACTATTGTTCCAAAAAAAAAAAAATTATATGACGATAAAAAATGATTTGATAGTGCATATAGTTGGTTTACCATTATTAGCTCAAGATAAGCTAAAAATATAAGAGCATCACTATGTACAAAGAATACGTTTGTGTTTCCCTTTCAGTGATCCGAAATAGCTATTTTCAAATTTTTTTTTTTGAATTAAGCTATTTTCAATTCATGTAACAAAAGGGTTTCTTTTCAACAGTGAAATCATGGCCGACAAGAGCATCATCAAAAGTATATTTAGCTTTTTGCCTTTAAAGTACATATGTCCCTCACTTTGACATGGTGGAGGAATATAACTAATAATTTTCCTTCTTTGCTTTCGCTTTGAGCTTAGGTGGAAGCTTACATTTTCTCCCACCAAATGATGATAGGCAGGAAAACATTTTATGAAACTTCAAAAAAGCTTATATAAGGTCCTTAAAAAATTTCTTTTGTGGGGTTATAATGTTTCCAAACATAGACTTAAAAGATAGCTAAAAGAAATTAATGTAAAGATTTTGTGTAACCTAAAGTTAGATAATATGGGGTTTGAGTTTGTTGATCCTTTTCCAAAGAATTACTTTTATATTTGTTGCTAGATGCCAACATCTAAAACCCATGTAATTAAGTAAAGCAATGCTAGCGAAACTATAGCCTTTGCCTAACACAACATTGCATAGAAATTTTGCTGACTTTAATACTAAAATAAATATGAATTGCCCGTTCGATAATGACTTTAATATTTGTTGTGAGGTACGAGGGAATATACAACTATAGAAAGAACCTATGTACAAGTATGGAGTAATTCACCTTCTAAAGTTGTTTGATTTCTTAACCTTTATTAAACTTAATAACGAAAGCTTTTTATATTAACTTATAGAATACAAGAAGTCTAAACTCAAGATCATTTATAGTTTTATACCATTTTAAGGTCTACTTCAATTGTAATATGTGTGTAATTCATACCTCAAAATCGTTTGTGTTGTTTCAAAAGATTTATGAATAAAACTAATTTATTCCCATAAATTTCACCGACATATTAAGTGGCGGGACCTGAATTTTGATATGAGTGCCATAATAAAAAAACAACAAATTAAACTTACGATAGCCATAGCACAAAATCTACATACCTAGGATTTTATCCCCTATATTCCAGAATCAAATTTTTGTTCATCCAACATAGTTCCACCCATAGTCAAATTCATTTTGAAAATCTACTCAACTTCTTCACATGATATGTGTCCGTGTGAAATGACTGGAACTATATTAACGAGAGGAAATACTAATAAATTAAATGCAAGCATAACTTTTTCTAACTATAATGTTGGAAAATTCTATAATGCCGTAATGAAAATTACGGCATCAATACCGTGATAGACATAAACATTATAAATTACATATAAAATTAGTAAATGTAAAGTAAAATTAGTAAATTCATATAAGATTATTAATTATTTAAAAAAATTACCATTATTTCTATAGAATTTTAGTGAAAAATATTTTATTCATTTATAGAAAAATATTTTCTTTAATTAAACAAAAAAATTATATTGAAAAAAAGTGGAATAAGTTTTTTATTAATTTGGTTACCATAATTCTATATTTATTCTAGGGCATTTGTATACTTTTTTTTTCCCATTTTCTACAATGATATTTATTTATTATACATGTTAATTAAGCACAATTATTTATCTTGGTGTGGATAAAGTAAAAATAAAATAAAAAAATATTCTTATATTACTAGACACATATATGATATATCAATAAAATTAGATCTAATTTTGACTCTTATGCATACTTTATGTAGTCTCAAACTTTTACTTGTATTTGAAGACTATTTAGGGTTGTTGAGGAAGTGTAGAAAGATGTAAAATAATCTCATCTTATAACAACTATGAAAGATATTAAAATAATATTTTTTTCAAAATCCGATGTTGAGCATAAATTTCATCTTTAATAGATCAATTTACTAGTCTTGTATTAATTTAGTTGTTTTATTTTCCATTTACAAATTTTATGTTTAATTTCTAAAATTTATATTTTATTTTACACTTAATGTTGATTTATGAGTTTTATGTTACATTTGCAAGTTTTTGTTTTATTTACTAATAATACATCAATTTACTAGTTTTATATTAATTTACTAGTTTTACCTTCTATTTACAAGTTTTATGTTTAATTTCTAAAATTTATGTTTTATTTTACACTTAATGTTGATTTACAATTTTTATGTTTAATTAACAAGTTTTTATTTTATTTACTAATGATACATCAATTTACTAGTTTTATATTAATTTACTAGTTTTACTTTCCATTTACAAGTCTTATGTTTAATTTCTAAAATTTGTGTTTTATTTTATAGTTAATGTTGATTTACAATTTTTATGTTAAATTAGCAATTTTTTATTTTATTTACTAATAATACATCAATTTATTAGTTTTACATTAATTTACTAGTTTTACCTTTCATTTACAAGTTTTATGTTTAATTTCTAAAATTTATGTTTTATTTTACAGTTAATGTTGATTTATAATTTTTATATTAAATTTATAAATTTTATGTTTCATTTACATAATTTATATTTAATTACGATATTGATGCTATAACTTTAATCACGGCATCATAGAATGACCCCTATAATGTTATATTGATTTTGTAGACCATTTATTGGTAGTTTTATGTTTTAAGTCTGATATAATCATTGTATGTGATGTTTATATAACCACCTACAGCCAGTTAGAAGCTAATTGACAATCATGATCGGTAATTGTACTGGATCAAAATTATTGACGAAGTAAAGAAATGCTAAAATTGTCATTAGAAGGCCTTTTAGGCTAAGAAAAGTATAGAAACTTGATGATCCTTTCTTACCAAATGAGATATTTGATTATATTAATCATTCCATAATTTTCATTGAGGGTGAGAAGCTTAAATATAGTTTTTAATATTGCTTCCGAGGAAAAACAATCAAAATCCCCTCATTTGGTAGAAATAATCATTTTCTTACTCATTAAAAACATTTTGTCAAGTGTCAGCTTTTTTCTTTTTTTCTTTTTTTCTTATTTCCTTCCAAAACAAATTTTACTTCAAAATTAATATTTAAGTCTATTCATTTTTTAAACCATTTTTTTCAATATAGAAAAACTAATCTGACTTCCAAAAGTGTATCAAGATGTTTAACACTGTGTCATTGGGAGGGGGGATTCTGGTGACTTTCAAAAAGAAGGGGGAAATAGTTAATTTTACCAAAAAAGAAGAGAGGTTTTGGTCATTTTCCCTCTGTTTCAATTTTGAGCAATCTTTTTGCTCGAACTCACAAGCAAAAATACATGGAATGTAGACATGCTTTGGAACAAAGCTAATAGACAAGACCTTCTTACTTCATAAATCATACTTGCTTGCCTTTTTCTTCTTTCTCTCGCTTTATTCATATTTTTTCGCATTTGTTCGGATTCTTTGATTTTCTTTTTTATATTCTTTTCTCTTTTTGTCTCATTTGTTGATTGCGAATTAGAGTATCACAGAATTTTTTATTTCTTTTATTAGGATTAATTTGACCCAAAAAATTATTTAATAGGTAATTTATATTAGTGGAGGTTGTTTTAATATGTATAACCCTGGTGGCAAAAACACACATGCAAACACAAGCTATCTACTACCATAATTACAATCTAACTACATTTACTAAAATATAGTAAGAAATTGAGATACAAATTTTTTATATCTCGAATACTAACATGACATTTGTCCATAACCACCAAGTGTTAAGTAATTTATTAATATTTTTATACCATTATTAATATAACATTAATTAATGATACATTAATTAATAAATAATACTTGTAGTAAAATATTATATTAAATGAAATACAAATTTTATATCTCAATTCTAGAAGTTTAAGTCACATTACTAGATATTGGGCAGGATTTTTCCAAATATAAACGAATAAAGTATAGATTCCATTTCACATTCTAATAAAATCTTCTCGATTTGATAGCATAGATCAGAAGTGGACCGAAAGATCGGACGGATACTTAATGTTGATTATTTGTATCGTCATTAAGTGTCGTTTTACAAATTAGGACCACAAATTTTGATCCGTGATGTTGAATTGTAACAATCAACGTTGCATACAACATGTGAATATGAGCATAAACTTTTGTTTAGCAAGTCACTTTCAAAAGCATTAATCTAATCTTCCACAACACATCTCTGTTGTCGGACCTCTATGTAGCCAAACGCAGCATTATTTTGAGGACATTTCTTTAGTGGGTTTTTTGGTGCGGTGGTCGGTTCACCTTTAAATTTAATTAAAACTAGAAAGTAAATGTGCTTTGCAGATGGTCATCATCATAGGGTTTATTTTGGGTATTCGCTCTTTTAGTCGTACCGTCTAAATTAATTGTTCAATTAGTTCAATTATTTTTCAGCTATTACATGTTGATTTTTTAAATTTTAAATAATCATACTGAAATATTATTTTATATTTAAAAACCCAAATTCAACGACGAAGAAAATAATGATAATGATATCAGTCTTTTGAATAATTTTTTTTTTAATATCAGAACTATCTAAATAATTGACTAAATGAGGATTTTTATTTTTACATTTTGCTATTGTTACATCAAATCAATTATAATCCCAATGAAGACAACTGCGTAACAGTAGAGAATGGTTCGCTTTGTGTTTCTCTTTGTTTGTTTTCTTGGGAACTTACCAGCAATTTTGGAATTCATCAACCTCAATTTCGATAAACTAGTTTATACGATTTTTTAATCCAATGTATGGATAAGTTGAGCAGGGCTACAATTTAGAGAAGACAATGCCATTAAAAAGGACAAAAATTAATTATTAGAATGTGGAATTTCGTCGATCCTAACATTATGATATTTGGTGTGTTTTTTGTGAATGGGAAAGCCAAAATTTTGTTAGAGATTCTCTTAAAATAGATATTTATACATCACAAAACACCAATTGGATTTATCCGATAAAAGAACACCAATGATTTCAAACTCTCAATCTGGAACAATAATAAAAGATTGGGTAACCAAAAAAAAAAAAATTAAAAACCATTATAATTTTTTTTTCTTGAAAAAAAAAAGGAATATAAGTAAGCAACTAGTTGAGTTAAGCATCCATGTATTCCTTTCATTAGCTTTTAGTTGGTGACATGATCAAGGGTTTGATCCACCAATTCTACCTAACATGAACCCTAGCTAATCACCAACCATACTAAACAATTGCATTACATGATCTAATTAATTCAATATTAATTGAGATTTGAATCATATCTCTCTTTTAAAGATAATCTTTACGTATTAACATTTTATTCCACTTTTATAACCATTGATGATAATCTGAACTTGTAAAAGATTTGCAAATCGAAAAATTTTATTTTTAATTGATGTAATCGAAAAAGTTATAATCATTATGTCTACCATTTGTGCCAAGAGATACACGGTTTTATTTTCATTTTCATTTTTTTTGAATTAATGGTCCTAAAAAATTCAGGACTAGAATTGTTTTTCCATATATATTTTAGAGCACCATAGAATAGCTGTTTATTATTTAACTTTTTTTTTTAATTTTAAACATCATATAACTAGTAATTAACACACTTTACAATGCCTTGGTGAACTGAACCTGAATTCTTGACCTCTTATCATAGTTCAAGAAATTTGATTAAGTAAACTAGCTAACATCCACTATTACTTAATTAATTTATTGAAAAAGATTCATTGAACATTTATTATCATATTATAACGTTGTTGGTTTCACTATAAAATACGAGTGTACCACAATCTAATTATTATTGGATGATTGATTTAGAAATATGCATTTTGCTTAACAAATGATTTTTCTAATACTATTTTTTCAACTCCCACGTTACCATTATTATTGACATGTGAACTCAAACAGTCCGTTTTATAGATTTCACAATCAAATCGAATTACTATTAAATGAAAATACTTATATGGTAGTATTCAAAAAATAAAAATAAATAAGCCATAACATAATTTATAATACTAATTAATGATTGGTAGCCCTTAATCCCCGGGAATGAAAACCCCTTGTGAGAATTAAAAAACAATGCTAATTGTCGCATATACAAAGGAGCATAGAAAAATGCCCTGAATTTTAGTGACTTCATATAATCAAATCATTAATAATATGTCAATCAAAAGTCCTTTCATAGGATTTTAATTTAGTGCAAGTCACATGCTAAACTTAAATAATCGAAAAAAAAAAAAATTAAATCGTTAAAGCAATGAGATGGGGAACCAAAACTATATTGAACAGTAAATAAAAAGAAAGGAATAAGGAATTATAGGTGGCAAAGTTCGAAGACCAAATCCTAGAATTTATTTATCACAAGCTTGCACGTTCGCATAATTCCATTGGATTATGGGAGCCCCATGTGAGATACCGTACGCATAATCTTTTTTTGTCTTTGATTGGCGCTATGAAAACTTTCTTTACTCATTACACGTGTGAATAATTTGATTTTATAAAATTCAGTGAGCTCAGTGAGTGGATAGTAGTTTTTCTAACATAACTTTACTCTAAAATAATTAATCATATCAAAATGCCATCTCATCAAAATATCACAAAAACTTAAATAACTTATTAAATTCAATTCATGTACTAAAATAACGATATCGCAAATATACTGCATAAATCAACGGAAATTCATAATACTTATAACATCAATACTGAAATATTGAAAACTATCACCAAACAAGTACCCATGGGAAATAATCTCATCATATCCGGACCTTGACGGATGGGCAATGACGTATTATCTGAGTACAATCATGCTCCGGAGCTACACGGATAGATAGGGAAAAGCCATATCATATCTCATCATATCCGGACCTCAACGGACAGGCAATGACGTACTGTCTGAGTACGATCACGCTCCGGAGCTACACAGATAGATCAAAGAATTATCATCTCATATCTCATCATATCTGTGCATACATAATCTGGTCCCCAAAGATAAAGTCGCCCGAGTACACAGCCCAAAGCCTCTGTGTGTACTCAGATAAGCCCCAAAAGCCTGTATCTCATATGTATCATCTGTATCTCATTATCAGAATCTCTGTATTCATCATACTGCATACATATCTCATCTCATCTATATCACTGTATCTGAAGGGGGAGGGCACTGTCTAATGATTTTAAAAAAATGATCATTATGTTCATATTCATATACCTTTGTACATATATGCATCAACATATAATCTCATCCGATATCTCATTCGAAATCTTATTCGAAATCCCATCCAAAATCTCATTCGAAATCCCATCCAAAATCTCATTTGAAATCTCTTCCAAAATCTCATTTCCTTTTTCATTTCACAAGTTTTAAATCTGCTTTTCTTTTCTTTAAAATATTATCATGCATATTCAAAATCAGTAACCAAAATCATTAATCAAACACATTTCTCGTAATAAATACCAAAAAATAAATAAAATTAATTTATATAAAATCATTAAATCGAAACCTTTAAAATTAATCTTGTAAACATGCTTTACCATATTTTTAAAATTATAATAAACTACAATGAAAATAGGTTTTGTATATTCCACTCACTGTGACAGTGTTAGAACTCGGAATCGACAACGTCCACGGGTTGATTCTCGTTTGCGGATCCTCCTCATTTGAGGAAATAACATAATTACTAACTATAATCACGAATTATAACTAATATGTTCGAAACGACATTTATCCATAATAAAATATTCTTGAATTCATAAAATTACCAAAATACCCTCGACATAAAAATTCATCAAATTATCCTCAGAATCACATATTATCAACTATCCTTGATTCCGATTACAAAGAGATTCATAAGTTTTGAATTTATAAAATTACCCCAAAAAATATAAAATTACCGAAATGCCCCTACCGACGTAAATTATTGAATTACCCCTGAAATCTTAAATTACTTAACTGTCCTGATCTAAAATTACCAAAATGTCCATTAATTTTAAAATTACATAATTACCCCTAAAATTTTTAAAATTACCGAATTACCCATAACGGTCAACGGTGACGGGAACTCAATCAACAACGACGAAAAGCTCAGGTTTGCTAGATCTGACCTCGGTGAGTCCAATGGTGCCGGCGGTGACCTCTCAAGCACTGCGGCAACATTCGATCGGCTGCAATCCGGCCGTTTCAGGTGACGGGGTTGGTTGGAAAACAATGAGGGGAAGCTGAGGAACAAGATCCAAGTGGTGGATCGGCCTAATTCCAGCTAGATCGGCGGCGGGGAGAAATGGGTTTGGCCGTGACTTTTCGAGCTAGATCGCCAGTGTTTTGGCCAGTTTCCTGTGACGAGGACGGTAGGGATACAACCGACGGCTCACAAGCTTGAGATCAGTACCAAGCTTGATCGGTGGGGTGGCTGGAATCTCGAGATCTGGTGGGGTCAACGCCGCGGGTCGAGTTGCAGATCCGGGTCAACAGTTCTTTCTCTCTCTCTCTCTCTCTCTCTCTCTTTCTATTTTAGGAAAGCAAAATGCCTCTCTCTCTCTCATCACTTTCCATTTATAGTAATCGGCATTTTCTCTCTCTCTTTCTTTTTTTTTAAGCTAATTCCGAACCCGTATGTCAAAATAAAATCCGATTACACGGCCATTGAATCGTGTCTGAAATGTCTCGATTTTATGTCGCGACAAATTTAAATTATTTCGAGCGCGATCAATTCTAATAATTGTGTCTGATTACTCATAATGATTTGTAACAATCCGACGATTTTAAAAAATTTACGATGAAAATAAAAATAACATTACACTCAATTAAATAAATTTCGGTGCATATGTTACAATATGTCATCATTCGACAGCCACCAGGGGATAATATTGATGAAGGAAATTCCTTCGTCAATGTCAGCGTAGGTTGTTGTTTTGCTAAACAAAACAAGTGTTTATTATTATTATTATTTTAAAAAGGTTGTTTTGCCTAGCTAGATCAAACGAACTCACTGGGTATAATCAGATCAATAATTTGTTTGATTGAATTTTGATTGTTCTTGATTTGCTACTTCTTATATCGATCATGATCAGGTTTTTGGAGTTAGCTACGTTAAGTTCTTAATCGATCAAGTAAACGTCACAAGACAACACATATGACAAACAATTAAAGACTAGATGATTGCAATTTCACCTGAAAGTCATAATCAACCAATAATCAGAAGAACATAATCACTGGCGCTCTTATTATTTTATTTTACATCGATCCTGTCCTGAGATTGAGCTACGCAATACAAAAGCACTACTAATACGAACAGTACTACAGGCGAAATACTTCCGAAAACACACAATTTGAAAATAGTGGAAATTAAATTAACCTACAATGCGATCACAGAACAAGTTGTTTGTATCAAAGCGAGCACAAGAAGAATGACAGCTCCAGCGACGGAGATAGAAGCCCATGGAGTGTTGAAATAATTTTGCTTCAAATTTGCCTTCCACCTGTGCCATGGCAATTTGCAGTAGCTGTGCAGATCTTCAACGAGACGACTATATCCGAACTGTTTACCCAGCTGACACTCTTTGATAAGGCTGTGAAAAACATTTGAGAGTCTTTCACTATTCCCCAGTCCAATAATTCCATTTTGAATGAGTAATTCCCCATCTTCTGGAGTGTGTACAAGATAACTCATGATAATAATGTAGTCATTAAAATAGCTGGTGCAACCATGCATAGTTTCGAAAGCTAGAACATTTCTGTAAAAACTCTCCGTATTATCATATATTGTAAGAAATGGAATTTTAAGAATTCCTTTATCAAATGTGATGTCAAGCAGATTTTGACTATTCCCCTTATCAAACTTGACTGCAGACTGGTGCAGTTCCTTTGCACCGGGCATTTTTTGACTTTTGTATTCACTTTGGGCACGGGACTGGGGTGGCTGAAAACAAAGTCTTAGCAAATCAAGAAAATGTTCTGCATCTGAAAATTTAGTTTCTAACAAAACCGGATCTACTGGGAGATGTGAAAGACAACTTCTCCGGAACCAACCGGTAATTGTGATCAACGAAAGTCCCTTGTAACAGTCATCATTGGTTGCTTTTATGGCTAGTTCAAACAATTCATTGAGGATGAACAATGGAATCTGATTTTCTAGCATCCACAAGTCACTTATTAATTGATTAATTATCCACGAATTTCTAAACATAAGATCATCACCAGTTATCAAATAAGGGGAAAAGCCTCTCAGAAAGAACTCTAAGAGAAAGATAGCATCCACAAAAATCATTGTTGCAAAGTCATCAGTGTTAAATGCAATGGTCTCTGCATAACATTTGCGCAATTTCCGTTCATTGACCTTTATTAATCTAAGAAATTCTTCAACACTCACCTTAGTTATTCGGCGGAGAAAGTAGTGTAGGAACCTTAGTTTATGCTCTTCCATGGTTTTGAACTCTTTAATACCATGATGAAGTGGGCCAATTGATACCATTTTTGGAGTGTAATCACTAGGATGCGAACACCGCTTGCCCTGAGGAACTCTATAGATGCAACACCGATTGGACAAGGGATGCAAGGTCTTGAACTTGTCTCTCACAGAATCTGCCAGCATCCTTACATCAATACCTGCATGGTTTCTTTCATCCATCTTCTAGAATTGCTTGCTGCATTCAGTAGCAACAGAATAAATGAGACCAGAAAATTAAGAAAACGGCATCAAAACAACTATGCAGCATTAAAATGAAGCTATCTTCGGCTAGCTAACAACAGAGTAATAATCAAAGATGCATCTCCTGAGTGAATCTCAAGTTGAAGAACCAGAATCAAACTTACAATTGCCCTGCCAATAGCCTGTTACCAAGAAACCAATTAGTAGTAAGCATAAGACGACTTAGAAAGGCCACATGAACAAAACCCCATTGACTTACACAGAATGTCTTTTTATTTTTGGTTGCTTTTTAATTTCATCATTACTATTAGTATTTATTTCCCCTCAATTAATTTTACGAGACCAAGCAAAATGACTGTATGCGAGCCGGTGCTAGGGTAAAAGATTTAAAAATTTACTATTTTTCATCCCATAATTTATATAAATCTACCCCTTTGAAAATAATTAGAAAAAATTTATCTATATTATTGTTAAAAAATTTAAGTTGAGAAAAAGTTTGCCGTCCACTTGGACATGGTAATTTGCAATAGGACTGTTGACCCCCAACAATATGAGTATACAGAAAATTACGATTAATATGTTCACAATCTTCGATTAGGCTGCTATTAAAAACAGTTGCTGATTAGGACCGATTATTTCTTTTTTCAACGAGTAATTCCGCTGCTTTTGGAGCCGTCAACACCATAAGGTTAAACAAATTAGCCTTAATTTATGTCCGCCTAAACTTGTCCTACATCATGAATTTGTTTTACGTTTAAATTATGTTTTCAACTAGTTCTATTTTAATATTTAAGGCTAAACAATATCGTCTTGAGCTTCCCACTGAAAGAATCTTCTAACTTCTCGTTACCATCCACATTCAATTGCTTACCGCAGTAGCAACAAAACTGATGAAACTGCCTTTGGCAAACAGCAGAGGGATCAAGATGCATATCCAGACTGCTTAAAGATAAAAAGAATAATAAATTAGAATCCTACAATATTAGCAAGAATTAGAAAACTGACAATTGCTCCGTTGGCAAGCAGCACAATCAGAAATACACTTATACGGGTGCAATAAAATTTTGACATATACATATTTTCCTTTTTTTAGGTTCTCTAATCATAATAAAGTAAAAAAATAAAATAAAACATTTGAAAAGCGTATACTTAGTGAACGCTCGGTCATTTTGAAATGGTCCCATTTGCACGATTTTCTCGTGGTCCTCGTACTACTAAGCATTCATGTTCAAATCAAATCAATCAATCAATAGGCAGCAGTGTGTCGACAACTGTCGGTGGATTTCCAAAAAGAAACGGGTCCCACCTGAATAAATCTATTTAATGGACTGAGGGGATGGGGTTACGATGTTGGAACTGAAATTCCATTAAATATATTTAGGACCCTCCAAAGTTACGTTTACTGTAATTTACGGGCGGTTATCTTTTTTTAATTTATTTTGTTATAAAATTTTATTCAGGTCCTTTATACTCGGTTTTATTTATAATTTTTTTTATAAATATTATAATATTTTTTAAATTTATTCATAAATACTTAAAATATTAAATTTATTCATATAATTTTTAAATTTTAAATTTTTTTATTTAATTAAAAAATATAATTATTATTAATGGGTTATAATAATAATAATATAATTTATTATTATTATTATTATTAATAACAACAATAAAATATATTATAATTAATTAATATATTAATAATAATTGATAATAATTTTTTAGTTAAATTGTTAACAATAATAATAATAATTAATTAATTTTTGAATAATAATAATAATCACAATAATTAAAATATAAAATAATAATCTAAATATACTTATCTTCAAATACAATCTATTTGAATTGGATTTTGATACAACACTTCAAATCCAATCCATAATAGGACAATAATTAATAATAATTTTTTAGTTAAATTATTAACAATAATTATTATTTTTATTTATTTATTTATTTAGAGACAAGGAAACAGAGAATGAGACCAATGGAGATGGAGAAAAAGAAGGGAAGTGCCTTGGCTCCTTATGGTGGAGGTGATGACAACAAATTTATTGGGGGTATTGTTGATGCGGTGTCATGTTAAGAAGATAAGTGAATGGGTTTGATGACGTGGGGTCTACAGAGTGAGAGTGATTTTAATGAGAAAATAGAGGGTGTGGATTTGGAGATGAGTTTATAATTAATTAATACATTAACAATAATTAATAATAATTTTTTAGTTAACAATAATTATTACTATTAGTTATTAATAATAATAATTATTATTATTAATAAAAAAATAATTATTTATAATAATTATTGTTAACTAAAAAATAATTATCAATTATTGTTAATGTATTAATTAATTATAATACCTTTTATTGTTGTTGTTAATAATAATAATAATAATAATAATAATAATAATAATAATAAATTATATTATTATAATTATAATTATAACCCATTAATAATAATTATATTTTTTAATTAAATAAAATATTTTTCAGAATTTAAAAATTATATGAACAAATTTGATATTTTAAGTATTTATGAATAAATTTAAAAAATTTTATAATATTTATAAAAAAACTATAAATAAAGCAGAGTATAAGGGGCCTGAATGAAATTTTATAAAAAAACAAATTAAAAAAAAGACAACCGCCCGTAAGTTACAACTGTAACTTAGGGGGTCCATATATTTATTGTTTAAATAGACCCCTCGTTGACCATTTCAAAATTGACCCCTCGTTTCGCTGTCATCTGGCAGCCAATTAATTTTTATCATCGGCAACAATCGATTTTGCAACCGGTTGTTACCATTAATATAGATTTTTTTATTTAAATAAATTAAAATAAAAAATTTATAAAATAAATAATATTTAAATAATAATAATATGTAAAAAAATAAAAATAAAAAGTTAAGTAAAAATAAAAAAATTATTTTTACTATAAATTTTTGAAAAAACAAAATAAAATGAGTGTTAACAAAAAAATAAAAGTTGAATCAATTTTCTATAAAATTTGTCTCATATTTAATATTTCAAGTTTCATGTCTGTTGTTTTATTTTTCATATAATTATTTTCTAAATACTCCAAATTTTTTTCACCCTATTTCATGTTTACGTTCATATTTCACGTTACAAGTTCGGAGTTTCATATTTGATGTTTTATATTCACTGCTACAAAAATATTCATATTTTATGTTCATCGTTGCATATTTTAAGTCAGGTATTTCATGTTAACTGTTCAATATTTCATGTAGTTATTTTTTAAATACCCAGAAATTTTTCTTTTTTCACCTTATTTCATGTTTACGTTCATGTTTCACATTACAAATCCAGAATTTCATGTTTGACGTTTTATGTTTACTGTTACAGAATTCCTTATATTTTATGTTCATTGTTGCATATTTTAAGTCAGGTGTTTCATATTTACTGTTCAATGTTTCATGTCATTATTATCCAAATACCCCGAAATTTTTCTTTTTTCACCTCGTTTCATGTTTACGTTCATGTTTCACGTTGCAAGTTCGAAGTCTCATGTTTGATGTTTTATGTTCATTGTTGCATGTTTTAAGTCATGTGTTTCATATTTACTATTCAATGTTTCATGTAAGTATTTTTCAAATACCTGAAATTTTTCTTTTTTCACCCCGTTTCATGTTTACATTCATGTTTCACGTTTTAAGTTCGGAGTTTCATGTTAGTTGTTGCATGTCCTAAGTACATCGTTGCATTTTGTATGTTTTTTGTTGCATGTAATATTTATCGGAATCCCCCCAAACTTTTCTTTTCTCCCACCGTTTCATGTTTATGTTCAAGTTTCATATTACAAGTCCAGGGTTTCATGTTTCACGTTTCACGTTTCCTGTTTGAAGTTGTGCGATGACTCATGTTTCATGTTAGTTGTTGCATGTCCTAAGTATATCATTGCATGTTTGATGTTCCCTGTTGCACATAATATTTATCAGAATCCCCCCAAACTTTTCTTTTCTCCCCCCGTTTCATGTTTACATTTAAGTTTCATGTTACAAGTCCAGGGTTTCATGTTTCATGTTTCCTGTTCGAAGTTATGTGACGACTCATATTGCATGTCCTAAGTAATTGTTGCATGTTTTATGTTCCCTGTTGCGTATAATATTTATTGGAATCCCTTTAAACTTTTCTTTTCTCCTCCCGTTTCATATTTACGGTTAAGTTTTATGTTACAAGTCCAGGGTTTTATGTTTCACGTTTCACGTTTCTTATTCGAAGTTATACGATGACTCATGTTTCATGTTAATTGTTTCACGTCCTAAGTATAGTGTTGCATGTTTGATGTTCCTTGTTGCATATAATATTTATCGGAATCCCACCAAACTTTTCTTTTCTCCTCTCGTTTCATGTTTACATTCAAGTTTCATGTTATAAGTCCAGAGATTCATATTTCATGTTTTGTGTTTAAAGTTGTGCGACGACTTATGTTGCATGTCCTACGTACAGTGTTGCATGTTTGATGTTCCCTATTGCATATAATATTTATCGGAATCCTCCAAACTTTTCTTTTCTTCCTCCGTTTCATATTTACGTTCAAATTTCATATTACAAGTCCAGGGTTTTATGTCTCACGTTTTGTGTTTGAAGTTATTCGACGACTCATGTTTCATGTTAATTGTTGCATGTCCTAAGTACATTGTTACATGTTTGATGTTCCTTGTTGCATGGAATATTTAGCCGAATCCCCCGCCCCCCCCCCCCCCCGGTCAACTTTTCTGTTCACCAACTATCCCAATACATTTATTACTGCATTTATAATTCAGTCACTAGTGTTGAATTAATGCACTGGCCCTTCATTAATTTTACCTATGTATATATTACTATTTTTTCATTTGTCATTTGAAATGGTGCATAAATAAAACTTTGAAGCCACCAAAATTTAGTTTTACCTTCATTGGTGTTTTTATTGCAGTTGGAACTAGTGAAAGCTTATAGTATTGATCATCAAGTAAGTGATTTAGAGCAAAATACTTATTTTTTAAATAAGGCACACTTAAGTTTTGTTTATAATTTGTGTTTGTCATGTAAAAAGATTTTAACTCATGTGTGGAATGATGAAAATTTATAATTTCGATTTAGGTTTTCCAACATTCACTCAGGCATTGGATTAGTTTTAAAAAATGTATGAAAAGTGTGTGGTGTTAGATGATTGTGTTGTAATATATCCATTGTCATTGAATCTTATTTGTTAGCCATATTTAATGTTATTATTTTCTAGGAGTTATATATGAGTATTTCATCTAATGTTGGCGAGTTACATCCATAAAGTGTACTTGGAGCTCAGTTTGATTCAGTAGAAGATGCAGATGCATGGTATATAAACTACTCAAGAATGGTTGGTTTTAGTTTTAGAAGAAACAAGCTTCGAAAGTCAAAGTCTGGCCGAACTACAATTCGTCGCTGGCTTTGTAATCTAAAAGGATAAAGGGTTGAAAAATATTTGACAAATAATAATAGAGTGCGAGAACCACGACTAATAACGCGTACTGGTTGTAAAACATCATTTCGAGTGAATTATGAAAAATGTAGCGGCAAGTATATTGTGACAGAATTTATAGTGGAGCACAATCATCCACTCAATTCTCCAAACGAAGTACACCTACTTCATTCACCTTGGCATGTTAGTGAAGCAGATCTTGCTCAAGCTAAGGCATTGAGACATGTTGGTGTGAAGGCATGCCAAGTTGTTGATTACATGGGTGATCAAGTTGGGGGTTCAGAAAATCTCAAATTTAAGCATAAGGATTTGCAAAATAGATTGGATGAGGCTAGACGTGCAAAGATTGGAGATACTGATTCCGCGACAACTATTGCATATTTTACTGCAAAAACTGACAATGATCCTGGGCTATATCATGAGTACACATTAAACGATGAGAATAAGTTAAGAAACTTGTTTTGGACAGACTATATGGCACGGTATGATTATGAGTGCTTTGAGGATGTTTTGGTATTTGATGCGACGTACAAGACTAATGCATATCGAAAACCACTTATGACCCTTGTTGGCACCAACCATCATCGCAGGACCACTGTGTTTGGATTTGCCCTACTCGCAGATGAGACAATTGAATCATACACATGGCTACTGCAAATCTTTGTTTCTGTCATAGGTAACCGAAAGCCAAAGTCTGTAATTACTGATGGAGACAAGGCAATGTCTAAGGCAATTAAAACTATTTTTGTTTGATGTACTTGTTGTGCAAATTTTATTGAACTCGCAAGCGCACGAATCTATTGTAGAATAGATCAATGGTGACGAGTGTCAATCCCACGAGGAGGTGGATTTTAATTGCTTGTAGAATTAATTTTCTAAATGGGTGATTGGATTTATAATGACAATGATGTAGGCAATGTATTAATTTAAATTAAAGTTATGGGAATAAACTACTAAATTGAAGTGCTTGGATCTTCGGATTTATACTCAATATGCACCATCGGCTTAACATTCATTATTAGTACCAATTAAATCATGAAGGAGGATTTTCCACTCCTCATGAACCACACTCTAATAGATATGGTGCTAAGTGCTACCCGTGCCAAATAGTAATAACCTTGCCTAGGGAGGCGTTTATATCAGCCGATATCTAGACAAGATTATTACTATCTGTCTACAAAAAGTCAAAACAACCACATAAATTAAAGGGAAAGAAAAAGTAAAT
Source organism: Luvunga scandens (assembly GCA_030449905.1). Classification (NCBI taxonomy): domain Eukaryota; kingdom Viridiplantae; phylum Streptophyta; class Magnoliopsida; order Sapindales; family Rutaceae; genus Luvunga; species Luvunga scandens. The sequence continues at coordinate 34,053 of JASUUG010000803.1, forward strand.
TTACCAAATTAAGCCCATGGAGCATGTTGAGACTTCACCTTCAACCCAAGCTTGAAAGGAAATTAGCTACTCATAATTGAACTAGGGGTAAAATGAAAATTTTATTAAAATACATAGAAAATACAAGATGGAGATGGAATTACAGAAATTTGAGCTCAAAAATGGATTCAGGGGTGTCAAATTAAGGTGGGGAGCCCCCTTTTGTTAGATACACTGAGTAAATCATGGCAATCAGATTAAAATAATTTGGACGCTCAGGATTGCGCAATGTGGCAAGTTTCTATTGGATGGAACACACCATCAGGGCTGTTATTCTGTATATATGCATGTACCGTACACATATTTTTTTGGTCCACTAACATTCTACCACGTCGCTGGTCAACATTTTGGTCCAATAGGATTATGACACGTCATCAGTTAATGCCACATAAGCGGTCAATTCCACATCATTCATCCAATCAAATGCCACCATGTCATCGTATAGCGCCACGTCATCATACAATGCCACGTCAGCATACAATACAGGTGAACAGTGCCATAAACAGTGTCATGTACAGTACCGTATATATGAACAATACCGTATGTGTGAACAATACCATTTATCTTTTTATGCTCCTCTTAAGATTTTCGACTGTCCTGAGTTCAAAATTGCTGTCCGTTTTTTCATCTGATCTCTCGTTCATTGTGAAATGACCATGATATCCCCTAAAATACATAAAATACTTAATTAAAATAAAACATACATAATTAAATTATAAGAGACTTAAAGACATAAAAATAGGGATGTTAGTGAGACTTAAAGTGTAAAATGATAATTTTCTCCATTATAAATACACACTTTCTAGTACTTAACAGTACTTACCGTCTTTGTTGTTGGAATTTAGAGAGGAATGCACAAGCAAATATAAAAAATGAAGACTTCACTTATAAATTTTGTGATCTTATATTGACTCGATTCAGTCTAAGTGATTTTGACCAACAATGGTTTGCTTTACTAGATGAGTTCAAGCTTCACGATAATGCTTAGGTTAAGAAAATATATGTAAAGCGACATAAATGGGTTGAAGCGTATCTTAAAGGAACTTTTTTTACTGGAATGCGAAGCACTCAGCAATGTGAGAGTATGAATTCTTATCTCAATCGTTTTCTCCAATATCGGTTCAAATTATATGAATTCGTGCAACAAATTGATCGTGCACTCCGTAGCATTCGTTGCACCGAAAGAGAAGATAAGTTCAAAACTAAATACAGTACTCTTGTATTGTCCACCCATTTACGCTGCCTAGAAAAGCATACTGCAGCTCTTTTTCCAATTAGGGTATTCTATTGAATCAGGGAAGAAATTCATGAAGAAGCCACTTTAATTCAATTTGAAGGCTTTAATTGCACTAATTCTAACTATTATACACTCACATAGTTTGGGAATGCGTACTTCAAGTGGACAATGGTTTATAGAAAACAAGAAAATAAAATAGATTGCTCATGTCAAATGATGGATTCTACTGGAATCCCATGCTGACACATGTTTCACATCATGAAAGTGGAACAATTTAAAAAAAATTACTAATAGTATGGTTTTTCCTTGTTGGACGAAGACGGCGAAGGACTATAACTCATTCAACCTTGCTGGTCTAGAAGTTGATAGTGAGGCTTCTAATTTTGCGAGATTTAGTGATTTATCTACCACCAGTAATATAATGTGCTTTCATGTCGCAAAGAGTCAGGACTCTTTTAAAGAGGCTTTGGCTGAGATTAAGCAAATGACATCGAAATTTCAACAACTGTTTCGACGGGAGCGAATTGCCAACCTAAGCCTTGCATGTGGTGCACAACGAAATTCAAGGGTACTAGATCCAATCGTAGCGAGAACAAAAGTATCAACAACAACAAACAAAGCAGCTAAAGACTATTATAAGTGTATCGTTTGCCAGCAATGGCATCAAGTGACTTGTTTTCACGGTTGTTGGATATTGTTTTCTAATATTTTACAACGATATGCATAACCGATTAGTAATAGATTAATTTTTACAGTTTTGATTTCGGAAGTGTTGGTAACACTAACGGTTGTGCTAGTTATACGATAGGTCGTTCAAGTTCACAAAATTCAGAATCCCCTATTGAAGCAGCATATGAATGTGGGAGTAGTTCTCAAGTGTTCTCAGAACCCATGCATTACTTCAGCACCAATGCATCCATCTCACAGTCAGTGGGAAGGAATACACTTACAAGTCTTCCTTTTGTAACCTGCACTCTCATTGCTGACCCGGTGATAGTGACTTTCTGTAATCGGAAGGAAGAAATATTATTTGTATTTGACGTCATTTCATTTTGGGAGGTTGTAATTGAATATTTTCTTTGTTTGATACTGTTTCACACTCTTACTTAATATGCAATTTATATTAACCCTAACTTGCTTACGATATATATGTCTTCACTAATTAGAACGGTTTTATGGATTTTTTCCATTACACCACAGGAAAACATATCATATCCCCTCGTCCATCAGCAAATTTCGCTAAATTTATAAAACGCATTTATTGAAATGCCAAGGCAAGCAATTTAGCATTTTCTGTGACCAATCTAGAATATAAACATCCACAAAGATCTATATAAAATAAACATCCACATAATTCAAAAGAGAAAGTTAATGCAATCAATCCAAATGAAACAAAAACGATTTCACAAAAGAAGAGAGAAAAAAATGACACGACCAAGAACACTATTCAAAATCATCTCAAAAGCAACAAAATAATACTTCCAGACATTAATATTGCAAAAATCACTCCCCTATACCAAAAATCACTCCCCCACACCAAGAACATACATTGTCCCCAATGAATGATAGTCACAGTTCACATAACGAAATAAAGCATAGGAACAAAAAGATTAAAGGCAAAGAAAACGTCCCTGGATTGTCCACATAATGTCGATGGGCTTCGCGAAAATGGTGGGTGGAACAACAAATTAACGTCGCGGGTTGTGACTGGAACGGATCTGAGCGTGGATGGCGTGCATGACTTGTGGTAGGCTGAAGCTCGTGGGCGGCTGCTGGAACTTTTGAGCAATGAGAGTGGTTATCATGGCTGCTGGAACTTGATCGGAGTGGCTTGTCTGGATCATGACTGTGACTGGCGTGCGTGGGCTCTGAATTGCAACGTGGCTGGAAATGGGTCGTGGATATCGTTGCTGGAAAATTGTGGGTTACGGGTTATGGATATCGTTGTTGGAAAATTGATGGTGAAGTTGCGGTTGCTAAAGATCGTGGGTGAATGGCATGTGGATTTGCATTGGAAATGGGTCGTGGGTGCTGGAACTGATCTGGAGCTTGGCGAGTTGCGGGTTTTTGGAACTGGAGCGAATTTGAGTGCGGATGGCGATTGCTGCGGCTGGATCGTGGGCTGCGATTGACTCGTTGATGCAGCTGCTGGAAAGGTTCTGACGCGCGGGTTGCTGGGTCTGAATGCGCGGAAGTGGATGCACGGCTTGAGTCTCGCGGGTTGTGGGTTCTCGACGTGCTGGATCGTGAAGAGGGGCTCGGCTTCTGGAGAAGACGTCCAGCAGTGCTGGAGATCGTGGATCGTGGCTGCTGGCGTGGATCCCGCAGGTTGTGGACGCGCGGCGTGCTGGGTCTGAACGCAGCTGGAACGTCGCTGCTGGAACGTGGGCGTGATGGATCTCGCGGACAGATCTGGATGCGGATGGCGTGCATGGAGGTTGTGACGTCGGCTGGAGCTCGTGGGGAGTGGATGGAACGGATCTGGACGGTGATTGCTAGCTCACGGGTTGGCTGGAACTCGTGAAGAGGCTGGCGTGCACGTTGGATCGGGTCTGGACGCGGCTGGAAGTCGTGAAGATTGCTGGACTGGATCGCGGCTGGAAATCGTTGAGAGGCGCTGCAGATCGTTCGTGGAGAGTGATGAAACGGCTTGTGGTTGCTGAAAATTGAAGCACAAAATCAGTTAGGTTTTTTTTTTTTTAAATTAAAAATAAAAACAATAAAATAAAAACTAAAATAAACAGTTGAAACTCTAAAAATTACAGAAGAACTTTTTTATTAAGCACATGGGCAAGCCTTAATAACTACTATAATAAATTAAAAACAGAAATACTTATTAGTTAAGGCGTGGGCACACCTTATAACATACTGTAATAAATTAAAGGCAGAAGTATTTATTAGTTAAGACGTGGGCACGCCTTAACCAAAAATTTCTTCTGGCCAAAATAAGTATAGATATTATTTAAACAATCTAAATCAAAACCAAAAACTAAAAATGCACAAAAATTTAAAATAAACATTAAATCTTTTGGGTTGCCTCCCAAAAAGCGCCTTCGTTTTATGTCTTTGGCTAGACATATTTATGCCTCAATCTCCATAAATATGACTCTCAAGAGCCACTTCCTCCGCAATATTCACCGAAAAACCTTCATAAAAAGGTTTTAAGCGATGACCATTAACTTTAAAAATTTTGTTATAGGTCAAACTCTGAATCTCGACTGCACCATGAGGAAAATCATTAGTAACAATAAAAGGTCCAACCCATCGAGAGCGTAATTTACCAGGAAAAAGTTTAAGTTTAGAATGAAAAAGGAGAACTTTTTCACCAATAGAGAACTCTTTTCTCCAAATCATTTTGTCATGAAATGTCTTCATCCTCTCCTTGTAAAGTCGCGAACTCTCGTAGGACTCATTTCGAATCTCCTTCAACTCTTGCAGCTGCAACTTCCTCTGCTTTCCCGCCTCATCCATCCGCATATTACATTGCTTAACCGCCCAGTACGCTCTGTGCTCAAGCTCTACAGGTAAGTGACAAGGCTTACCAAATACTAAACGGTAAAGGGACATACCTATGGGGGTTTTATACGCAGTGCGATACGCCCACAATGCATCATCAAGTCGTAAGCTCCAATCATTTCGAGTTGGATTAACCGTCTTTTCAAGGATAGACTTGATTTCTCTATTTGATATCTCTGCTTGTCCGCTTGTCTGTGGATGATAAGCAGTAGACACTTGGTGGGTGACATGATATCTCTTGAACAAAACCTCCACCATCTGATTACAAAAATGAGTGCCTCTATCGCTTATCATCGCTCTCGGTACACCAAATCTAGCAAAAATATGAGATTTGACAAAATCTACAACAACTTTAGAATTGTCAGTCCGAGTGGCTTTAGCCTCTACCCACTTAGAAACATAATCTACAGCTAAAAGAATGTAAACATTGCCAAAAGATGAAGGAAAGGGTCCTATAAAATCTATGCCCCACACATCAAATATTTCACAGACAAGAATAGGAGTAAGTGGCATTTGATTCCTATGACTTAAATTACACGTCTTTTGACAATTCTCACACGATTTGCAAAACATATATGAATCACGAAACAAAGAAGGCCAAAATAGACCACACTCTAACACCTTAGATGCTGTCCTCTTGGGACCAAAATGACCTCCACATGCATATGAGTGACAAAATTGAAGAATAGAAGGAATTTCAGATTCAGATACACACATTATAATTACTTGATCAGAGCAATGTTTCCACAAGTACGGGTCGTCCCAAACATAATACTTAGCATCACTTTTAATCTTATCTTTTTGAGCCCTCGTTAGATCACTAGGTAGTATTCTTGTAACTAAATAATTGACAAGGTCAGCGTACCAATGAACTATACCTTGAGTTACAAAAAGATGTTCATCTGGGAAATAATCTTTTAAAGGTGTTGCTTCTTCATTCGAGGTCAATCTACTAATGTGGTCTGCAACCAAGTTCTCTGCTCCCTTCATGTCACGGATCTCCAAGTTGAACTCCTGAAGTAGTAAGATCCAGCGAATAAGTCTTGGTTTCGCTTCCTTCTTGGCCAGCAAATATCTAAGAGCTGCATGATCAGAATAAACAATCACTTTAGTACCCAATAAATATGAACGGAACTTTTCTAAAGCAAAAACAATAGCTAAAAGTTCTTTTTCCGTTGTTGAGTAATTGCACTGAGCACTATCAAGTGTCCTTGAAGCGTAATATATAACATGAGCAGCTCTTCCAACCCTTTGTCCAAGAACGGCACCAACAGCGTAGTTACTGGCGTCGCACATTATCTCAAATGGGAGGTTCCAGTCAAGTGGCTGTATAATTGGAGATGAAGTCAATAACTCCTTGAGCTTATCAAATGCTGCCTTACATTCCTCATCAAAATCAAATGCCACGTCTTTCTGAAGAAGCTTGCATAAAGGTTGAGCTATCTTTGAAAAATCCTTGATAAAGCGTCGATAAAAACCTGCGTGACCAAGAAAATAACGAACTTCCCGGACACATGTGGGATAAGGTAAAGATTTAATAACATCTATTTTAGCTTTATCTACCTCAATTCCTTTAGCAGAGACTACATGACCCAAAATAATACCCTGATCTACCATAAAATGACATTTTTCATAATTCAAGACAAGATTTGTTTCAATGCATCTTTCAAGCACTTTCTTCAAATTATATAGACAATCATCAAAAGAATCAGCGTAAACTGTAAAATCGTCCATAAATACATCTATGATATTCTCCACATAGTCTGAAAAAATACTGACCATGCACCTCTGAAAAGTGGCTGGGGCGTTGCAAAGACCAAATGGCATACGCCGATACGCAAAGGTTCCAAAAGGCCATGTGAAGGTAGTCTTCTCTTGATCTTCAGGCGCCATTGATATCTGATGAAAACCTGAATAACCATCAAGACAACAAAAGTGAGATTTTCCTGCCAACCTTTCAAGCATCTGATCAATAAAAGGAATGGGAAAATGATCCTTCCTAGTGAGTGAATTAAGCTTTCTAAAATCAATACAAACCCTCCACCCATTTTGAACTTGGGTGGATACTAACTCACTATGGGGACTTTCAATAACTGTTATACCAGTTTTCTTTGGCACCACTTGTACCGGACTTACCCATTTGCTATCCGAAATTGGATACATTATACTTGCATCAAGAAGTTTCAAAACTTCTTTCTTCACTACTTCCATCATGAGTGGATTCAAACGGCGTTGAGCTTGTATCGAAGGCTTGGCACCTTCCTCCAACAATATTCTATGCATGCATGTGGATGGGCTTATTCCTTTTATATCAGCAATTGTCTATCCAATAGCCTTTTTACAATCGTTTAGCACTCTTATAAGCTTTTCTTCTTCTAAAGCACTAAGCTTTGAAGAGATGATCACCGGAAGTGTCTCACAATCTCCTAAAAATAGGTACTTTAGATGACTCGGCAACAGTTTGAGCTCTATTTTTGGTGCCTGCAAAATAGAAGGAAGAAGTTTTGCATGAGAGGTAGGTAATTCAATATAAGACACATTAGGGGTTAAAGTTCTCAAAGAATTTAATTCAAAAATGATCTTTTGAAATGCAGAATTTAAAACAAACTCTCTTTCATCCTTTTGTAATCCCTTGAGGCCCAAGCTGTTGTTTAAAGCAACTACTAATGAATCTTCAACATCCAAATTAAAAACTTCCTGCACTAAATGATCAATAACATCCATAGAAAATACTGATTGTTCATCCCTAGGATATTTCATGGCATCATTCATATTAAACTCTATAACCTCTCCATCAAATTCCATAGTAAGAGTTCATTTATATACATCCATTTTAGTCCTAGCAGTTTTAAGAAAAGGCCTTCCTAACAAAATTGGAACAGAATTAGAGGAGTTATCCTTTTCCATATCAAGTACATAAAAATCAGCAGGAAAAATCAACTCATTAACTTGTACTAAAACATCTTCTAACACCCCATCAGGATATGCATTAGACCTATCAGCTAGTTGAATTATCACGCCAGTTTCTTTTAATGGACCAACATTCAAAGACAAATAAATAAAACGGGGCATGACATTAATAGAAGCTCCTAGATCTAACATAGCCTTCTCAACTCTAACACTACCAATTTTACAAGGGATAGTAAACATACCTGGATCTTTGCACTTAGGAGGTAGTTTCTTTTGGAGAACGACAGAAACATTCTCACCCATGTGAACTCTTTCATCTCCTCTCAACTTCCTCTTGGAGGTGCAAAGTTCCTTAAGAAATTTAGCATAACGAGGTATTTGTTTTATAGCATCTAATAAAGAAATATTTACCTCAACCTTACGAAATGTCTCAAAGATGTCTCTCTCTTGTTCTTCCTTCTTGGACTTTGCAAATCGACTTGGAAACGGAGGAGGTATCACCACAGGTAAGGGTTTCACTTTGCTGGGCTGCGCATCTTGAGATTTAGGCATCAATTCCTCTTTCTCAAGCTCATTTTTCAAGTGCTTTGTCACTTTCTTGCTAGGCTCTTGCAACTCCTTCCCACTCCTAAGGATGATAGCACTAGCATTTTGCTTTGGATTCAGCTCAGGTTGTGAAGGCAATCTCCCTGATACTTGAGACTCTAAACGACTCACTGTAGTTGCTAGTTGGCTCATTTGGTTCTCCAAATTTTGAATGCTTGTTGTAGTTGCCTGCTAAAATTGTTGAGTGTTAGTTGCAAGTGATTTAACAATCTCTTCAAGAGACATACCTGACTTGGATTTTGACTGAGGAGGAACTGGTTGGAATTGTTGTCTTGGTGGGTATTGTTGTTGAAATCCCGACGGCCTAACTCCATAGCTGAAGTTGGGATGATCCTTCCATCCTGGGTTATACGTTTGTGCATAAGGATCATATCTCCTCTGAGGCATGCCCGGAAATCCTCCAACTACATTGGCTTGTTCGAAGGGTTCTTCTTGAAGTGTAGGACACATATCAGTTGAATGACCCATATTGGAACAAATGCCACATGTCTTCACCTGTTGCACGTTACCTACAACAAACTTTTCCACAAGAAAGGTAAGTTTATCTAAACGTTGATCAATAGAAGAAATACTTATCTCACTCACTTTCCTTGAAGTGAGATCTTGTCTATTGCCAAATTGTTGCGCATTGGCAGCCATGTTTGATATCAACTCCCTTGCTTGAGTAGGGGTCTTGTTCACTAACACACCTCCACTAGCAGCATCTATCATAGTCCTATCCATCAATGAAAGTCCTTCGTAAAAGTATTGAATGAGAAGTTGATCAGAAATCTGATGCTGAGGACAACTGCCACACAATTGTTTGAATCGCTCCCAATACTCATACAAAGTCTCCCCAGGAAGTTGTCTAATACCACAGATGTCTTTTCTGATGTTGGCAGCTCTTGAAGCAGGAAAATACTTTTCGAGGAACTGCTTCTTCAAATCATTCCATATTATAATCGATCCAGGAGGCAAGTAACACAACCAATCTTTAGCTAGCCCATCTAAAGAGAAAGGAAAAGCTCGCAACTTAATCTGCTCTTCAGTTATACCTTGAGGCCTCATGCTTGAACACACAACATGAAACTCCTTAAGATGTTTATGAGGATCTTCACCTGCAAAACCGTGAAACTTGGGCAATAAATGAATAAGATCAGATTTTAGTTCAAAGTTTACCTCCAGATCCGCATATTGAATACAGAGCGGTTGCTGATTCAAATCTGGTTCAGCTAACTCTCCAAGAGTTCTTTCTGCAGGCGCAACTCTATCCATAGCTTGTTCTTCGAAATCGCTAGATGATTCAACAAAATCAAACACTGTATCTGTTTCAGAAAGTAAAGGTGACGAGGATCGTTGCTTATCTCGCTTGGCCTGCTGTCTCAGTCGGCGAGCTGTCTTCTCAATTTCAGGATCAAACGAAAGTGTACCTATACGAGAAGAACGAACCATAAACCAAGTAAAACGTAAAAAGGATTAAATAAATGACACCAATCCCCGGCAACGGCCCCAAAATTTGATGGGTGTCGAAGCCAGCAAATATAAATACCTACTCTAACAAAATTGTGTATAGTGATTGAGCAGGGTCGTGTCCACAGAGATTGGTAATTATTAAATCCTTTTTAAAATAAAAATGTACAATTGGGGGATTGTTGACAATAACGAAAATCAATTTAAATTAATAAGAATGCAAATTAAAGGTGTAATTCAAAATGGGAAAACTCTGGTTGAAGGAATTAATTCGGCTTTGATTCGACTACTGATCATCGATACAACTATAAATCATTACTGCTTATGAATAGACCGGTTATAGCTACTGAGACACTCTAATAGCCAATCTCTCCTTAATTAGTCGATAACCAAGGTACGACCGTTGGTTATTTCCCTAATCAATAGACAATCCTAGATACGATCATAAGATTTAATCAATTGATAGCCTGAAAAATTAGAGAGACCCAAATCCTAATTAACAAACGCATACGATGGTTCATTTAAATTAGATTATTTATTCCTATAACACAACACACTGCTATGTTATTTGCCACAAACATCAAAATCTTCATACGATGAATCTTTCAATTGGCAGTAGATTAAATTGATAATTAAATAGTGGCCAATTATCTAATTAACCAAGATAATCATGACAATAATTTAGAGAATAAATAAACACCCAAAAAGTAATAAAACAATTAAAAGCACAAGAAAGATCTCACAGTAATGGTGAATCAAAGCTTCATTAACCTTCAACTAGAAAAATAAGTTTAGTTCCTCATGGAGAAAAAGAGAAAACCCTAAAAAAAAAATGAAAACAATTAATAATCCAATTCTAATTCTCATCTCCCTCATCTTTCTTTATCTCCTCTTTTTATAGTTCTCTTAAAAAGGATAAAGATAAAAATATCTAAAATCTTATCTAAACTTACAAGAGTCATGAAAAGATAAAACACGTTAAAAGAAATAAAAATGTCAAGTCCGCAATTGATAGCATGCGCCCACGCCTTATCAACAAACTTCTTTTGAAATCGACTGTCACGCGCCCACGCCTTATCAATAAACTTCTTCTGAAATCGAGAATTTCTCTAGGAAGTCAATTCATCCTTAAACATCATCTTGTAGCTCAATTTAGCACTAATCTATAGAATTGTACCTATAAAAATAAAACACAAGTAAATCACAACTATTAAGTGCAAAACATTGATATAAAAGGGAGTAAACAATGAAAACTAGTGCATGAAATGCACTATAACAATCTATATAAAATAAACATCCACATAATCCAAAAGAGAAAGTTAATGCAATCAGTTCAAATAAAATTAAATTAAATGAAGCAGTATATGTCGTTGTGTCTACTACAAGCAAATTATAGACTACAAGTACTACTGGGGGGTGGCGATGGTGGTCGGAAGGGATAAGAAACACCGAAATGCTGGAAAAGATGTCGGTGGCCATCAAAAAGCTGCTGCTGTTACTGGAATAAACGCTCATGCTTCTTAAGAATATGTTGCTGGAAGCTAGTTTGCTGAACCAATAACATCTTAACTTCATCCATCAGCTACTGTAGAGTATAACCTCTTCCGAACCCGTGTGCTTATGAGGAGGGACAGGAGATGCAGAATTAGGCATGGATGATTGCGACCTCAGACCTCTACGCTGACCCTGCAAAGGTAAGGAGAAATCAGGTAACTGATCGGCGGGTGTTATAGAGTTTAGAGGCTGATCGTCACTAGGCGCAAGCAAAGTTGGCTTACCTCGCTTAACCTTCACCCATTCCTCATTGCGCCACTCAAAACCTAGGCTATAAATAAGTTAATCTCCCATAGGTTTGGTTAGCTCAAAAGTTGGTTCATTTATAGGCACCTCAAAGAACTTAAGTATTTGAGTTATAAGGTTACCGTAAGGAAAGGAACGGTTAACAATACTTGGAATACTAAGCATTTGCCGAATAATGATATACTCAAAATTAACAGCTCGTCCCCTAAGAATACAATCTAACAAGGCCACATCCATATGAGATATTTCATCTGCATGCCCAGACCTATGAGTAACAACAGCCTGAAGAATGTTAAGCAAAACTCGAGACTATAAACACAAGCATTGGGCACAAAGATGAACAGTGCACACCTCATCAGATAAATCAATCCGTCTACAAATGTTTCTAACTGTGTCAACATAAGAATAATCACGAAAATAAGGTGCTTTCCTAGCGGAATAAATATTCAGGCCACGGTGTGAAGTCTCCAGGATTTTGTTCAGAAGACCAACACCAAGCTCTATCCTTATTCTGCCAACATGAGTAATTACACAATCTTGCTTCTCTTCAGAGGTATCCATATTCAAATAAAACACTTTTATTAAATTTGGATACGCTTGTTCCTCAATCACAACACCATTCACCGAACCAACCATTTCTAATAATTGCATTAAATTTCTATTACTCAACATAGAAACAAGAAAGTACCGAGTGAGGCATGAATTTGGTGAAGAACCTATTGGCCAGTTACTTCTTTAAAAAGTACTTTGCCTTAAACTGCTTGTCCTCAGTATTTCCTTTATCCGTTTGTGGTCGTTTGCTACCAACCTAACTCATTTTCTCATTCCCTTTGCTACTTCTTATTCTTGAAGTGTAATTGCACAACAATGGTGAAAATGAGACAAGAGAGTAGTTAAGCAAAACTAACTGATTATATTGGTCGAAAAGTTGCTTGCAAGTGATATGTCGGTTCAATTTGTACCATAAATCACTAGAACATGCCCGAATCGTTGTGAGAGATTGCGAGAGAAAAACTAGGTTTAGATTTGAGATTTTAGGAATTTATTGAGAAAAGTGTGTTTAAATGGTTGATTTTTTATATAGGAGAGTGGGAAAATGGATTTCGACACTTGATTTACAGTGGGATGAGAAGAAATTCACGGATTTGGGCATGTGAGTGACGGTTTGTAGAGAGAGAGTGGTTAAGCGGCTTACCAAATGAGAAGGTGAATGGCTGGTTTTACTTAAATCGACATATCCGGCTAACCGTTTAAATTAACTAGCACACTAGATATTTCCAAATTTGTTGAAGAACATTAAACGTTATACCAATCATATTAAGTGGCATGACAGATAGGTCCAGAGGGTGTCTACTATTAACCAGCAAGTCAGTTAATATAAACGGCACGCCGTTTAGGTCAAGAGAGGTGAATACTACAATACAGGATGTCGGTTAAATTAAATGGGTTGCCGGTTATTTCTAAAATGCGACTAAGCATAACTTGCTTATCGTTTAAATAACTGGAGTGCCGGTTAATTCCAGAAAGGTTCACTTCATTACAACAGAAATCGGATAGTTAACCGGCATCTCGGATAGGTCCAGAATGCTGTAACCAATATACAGGATGGGTCCAAAAAGCTCAAAATCATTAAACGGCATTCCAGGTAATTTAAACGGTAAGCTGATTATCGCAACAATGCACTTACTGGTAACCGATTTTCCAGAAAATGTAATTGAAAAACCGATTAGCTCAAGATAATCAATTTATTCACTACTCGGTAAACTGAATAACTTAAGAAGCAATCCGAATAGCTTTAGAGTGGTCTTGTGGGGTAACCTATTGGGCAATTCCATTAAACGGAAATGCTGATTTTTCTAGAGAAGAACTACAACCCTAAACTTTGAAGTAATATTCGTGTAACCGGCATACATTTTGTTAGCAAAGGTGCACAACAAATAACCGATTATTGTTAACTTGAGAGGCATGGCGAATAAGTGCAGAGAGCAACACGTTACAGCGTAGCAGAATACATTAACTTGAACTTGGATGAAATCAAATGACTATATTATACCAAGATTATGAAAACCCATTAAAGAATTTTCTATTGAAAGCACACATAAGCATGTAAGCAGAGCGCATTGTCACAGTACAGATTACAAGAAATGACCACAACATAATAGAAACAACAATGCTTCCATTACAGAAAAGTAATTTATAAAACAACAATCAGTGTATAAAATGTCCAACATAAGCTGTACAACCAAACCAAAACTAAATTGCCACGTTTCACACAAATCACATAGACAAGACCAACCATTCTATGCCCTAATTCTTTTTGGATTTTTTTTTTGACTTTTTCCTTGAGCTTTAGCACGTAATTGATATGTGTTGACTTTTTGTATAGAGGCTATAGCCTTAACCTGGGCAGCATGTTCCTCAAATGTAACATTTACTTGAGCTAGCAATCAAGGGTGTGCTTCATTGAAGGCTAAGTCTATGAGTTGAACTGCTAGTCTTCCATGAACATCTTGAGAATCATGCTACACAAGTAAAAGATACCGTAATAAGATAGATTGGTCTGATTGAATCGGGGAGGTGACTATAAGTTAATATAAAAATAAGAAATTTTTCTATTTTTACCATGTATGACTTGTTGGGAATGAACCCTAGAGTCTCCATGAATTTAATAACATAAATTCCACAATAATACCCATTTGACGGTTTCAGAACACCCTGACCAAATTGGATAGGAAACCAAATGAACCTTGTTGATGGCTCGGCATTTCGAGGCAATTTGGAATGAGATATGGAATCAAAAGAATGTAACTACCAAGTTGAAAACAAAACACCTCAAATTTGGTAAATAAATATACATATGAAATTGAAGAACAACATGTGCAAATGGAACATACTATGCATTCAACTTGTTGCTCCTGTTTTCGATTACTTCGACCTTCTAGAAAAGGATCCCAAATCTCACCATAGGCTTCTTTGACATTGACAATGAACAAGAACCAATGAAAGGCACCATCGTTAATTGGAACATAAATCTAGAAAAAAAAGATTAGTGCCTCTGTCATAGAAGTTGTACAATACATAGACTGTCAATTAGTTAATAGTTTAAAAACTAACCTTTTCACACCTGCGAAAGTCTGGCATCAAAGGTTTTCCAACCTTTGATGCTTGTGCAAAACCATCCACCTCAGCTCTGACGGTAAGTGTTGATTGCTACAAGAAAAAAACATCAAATAAATAAATGATATTTCGGTAAATAACGCATTCAAAATATGTTGTTGTACAAAGCAATGTATGAAAAATAATTATACATAAATAAACAACATGAATTAACATAGAAAAAGTAAGTTGTTGATACTTACTATATAGAGTGTCGATAAATACCAGTTTATTGGTTCATTCGTACGTTTAGCCCATTCACAAAGTATGAGGTGATATGCTATCATGGTAAGAATCTAAAACAATCATTGATAAATGACAACTTAATATTGAGCAAGAATAAGATATCCAAACATATCACAGGTAAAATTTGTGAGAATACACCACATACCTCTCTGTTCAGAGCTGTGTTAGGCAAAAGGCTCATGAAAGCATGCCTAGATATGAATTTATCATTAGTAGAGATAATGATTTCACTGAAAATATGAACAAATAATAAAGTGTTAGCTAATAAGGACATACGTATAGGGGAAATTTAAAAAAAATCTATATAAACCACAAGTACCTTCCGTTACCATCTGTATCAAATGTATATTGAATGAGCTTCAATTGGTCAAGAGAAAAAGGGTTATTTACAAAGAAATGACCAGTTTTAAACTTTGCGTTCGCTCCCCGAGGCACTTGATCATAAGGAGAAAGTTGGTATTGCTTAAGCCTTCTGCTCCTTATCAGTCGTGTTGCCGGTACACTCATACTAGTGGAAGTTTAGAACTCTTGCTTGGTGTCAATTGGTTCAGCCAAATTCTACAAAATTTCAAGGTCATAATTATTTTATTATCATTGAAATCAAATTACAGCTAAAGATTGCATAGACAAACTTATCCTTCCTTTTGGGGTACCGGTGTTATATTAGGGACATGATCTCCATCAAAATTAAATGAATTCAGCGGAGTTTCGCTAACTTGTGCAATGGTCCCATTACCGCCAAACATGGCATCAAAGGCTCGTAAACCAGTTTTCACTCTACGATCCATAGAGTCATCATCACTGACCAAAATCATTTTTCCTTCAGCTTTTGACATTATTTTCCCACGAGGAGATGAATGATTTCAACTTTTCATATTTGAAAGTGGATCGGCAGCAGATGGTTGTTTGGTTGATCCTTCATGATAGGTTGATGTCAATTCACCCAATAATTTTTCTATGTTTTTCAATCTCTATTTAAGGCTATGGAACAACTCTTTGCTTTGTTCAACAAATGCCCTAAACCTTTTCGTTAATAGTTGCAAAGCATCATTATTGACATTATTTCCCCTATAAGGTTCTGTCTATTCAGGCTTCTGAACACGATTAGGATCATGCATTGCAACCTTCAATATTTCATAAAATAGTAATAATTTAGCCCAAAACATGGTACATTGATTTCTCTAAAATAATAAGTAATGTTATAATTTATATCTTACTGCTTTTGATGCCACTAAGCCTTTTTTCCCATTTCAAGAATCGTCGAATCTCATTATTGTTCCAAACACTGATAGGACACACTGTTCTGTCGATCGAAGGTCGATCATATACAACGGAAGAAAGGTATAACATCTGCGCATCAATGACAAAGTACGTATGTTATAAAGTCAAATCACATAATTGAACGAAATAAGTAAAACACAATATTAGAGTATCATATTTTTATTAAACATACCTTTAAGAAAATAACGTATCCACTAACGAAACTCACTTCATTTTCTTTAAACTTTTCCACACTTTCCCATAAAAAATTAAAACACCAACTAGCCCAATTTTTTTCTCCAACACAATTTGTATATTTTAGTACACAAAGATACAACGGATTGATGTATATTGCACTGGTAGGACATGATATGGTTCCCAAAATAAAAAGATTGAAAAGTATTTTAAATTCATCATCATAACTTGTACTGTTCTTTAGCCTTTTCCTCACCTCCGTTATATAAATGCCTCTAGGTCCACTGTTATACATAGCATGCAAACCACTTATATCAACGGCTTGGTTATTTAAGTCTACGTGTGTGCCTCCATCTCTAACCCCTATTATGGTTGTAAAAGTTGCAAGGCTTAAATTGTTTTCTTTCCCATGACAAAGTACTAATGCTGCACATAACTCTTGTCTTAGCCGCCCATATTTTAGATCAAACAGGCTTCCAAAGCTGATTTCTTTAACTGTTGTTTGTTGATCAATTGACAAAGATGAAACCACCTCTAAGAAAGAAGCTACATGACAATGACATAGAAGGTTGCCACCATCCGCCTTATCCTCATCAAATTCTTCAGTAAATTTTCTCACACCATTATTTTCACCAATAATAGAGGTAGAAATCTCATCCATATTACTAAGCATCCATTGACGCCTCTCCTCAACGGTTAGCTTCTTCCAATTTTGTGCAATATCAGCTTTAACATGCAGTAATGATAATATATATGTGTTCAGTGGCATATTATTTTATGAAAGAGGAAATGAAATAGTGAGAAGGTTATAATTAGTTTATATACAATTTTATCCACCTTTTCAACCCTTAATGACCTTAATCGTTTAGCTTCTGCCTTACTGTAATCAATAATTTAAGTTGCATTAATTAAAATAATTAAACCTTTAATTATAATAGGTACATAAATGCAAATAATTTATACTTACAAATAATATATCCATCTTTTTTTTCCTCTCCTTGCTTTTCTTGTTGTATTGACTTTCCTTTCGAATTTTTTCTCTTAAGATCAACAGATTCCATGTCTTTTTGTAAAATCTACAACAAAGCAGTTAACAAACAACAATTACTACCTATCACACTCGTGTTTAGTGCGACAGGTGCCTATTGCACCAAAATATAGCCCACTACTATCATACGCATCAACCGATGCACATCTAAATAAAGGCACACATGATATCTATCACACCAAACCAATGCATAGACCAACCTATAAAATTCTTCTATAGAATAGCAAAATGCAACTGCAGCATTTTCTCAAACCAAAAAAAAAGGCAACCTATAATCTTAACAAAAGAAACCAAATACTTTTTTGTGGCATTTCGTCAAGTATTATGTGTGCATTATATTTCTACACTACATCATTAACAATTTGTTTTTCCCAAATGCAACAAATTAAATCCTTAATAACTTTAACCATTATAAGCTTAACTTTAAAGCTGATTCACCTTGATGATAAGAGACAACGTCAGGGTCGGGTGCAAGAACGACGGTGAGAGCAAGGTAGAACGTGAATGTGAGTTGGACCAAGGGCAAGCGCAACAACTAGAGCGAGAGTAAGACCGTGAGTGGAGCTGGAGGGGGAGAGTCAGTAAGACCAAGAGCTGTCGATTGGGAGAGAGAGAGAAGAAAGATGGTTTGGTTTTGTGGTTATCATCCACATAGAGGGAGAAAGGGGGAAAGGGAGGGAAAAGTCATGAGGGAACCGGTTGCACCTTTTTCAACCGGTTCCCTTTATTTTTTGTCTTGCTTTTTTCAATTCTTTATTGCAAATCCTAGCCGTTGGATTCAAATAGAACGAATCCAACGGGTACATAAGCCTTATGCAGTATGCAGGGGTTTTTAAATCCTACATTGTAGCTGAGGCCATGGACTAAACATTGACATCGATAATTTTTTTCTTTTTTTCCTTGAGACCGTCTTTCCTTTTGTTATTATTGTATTGATATTTTCCTTTAATTTTACATACGACACCAAGTGAGCCCATACAAGGCAAAAATGTACTATTTAAGGGCCCAGGAATCTACTGCCTAATTTGTTGCTGTCTTAAATAGAATTGAAGTTCAAATGTTTAATGAAAATTTCATATGTAAGAAATCTGAGAGAAAATTTTAGACAGACCAGACTGCAATGCCTCGAGTCTATTAATTTTCAATTTTTCTTTTGTTTTTTATTATCTTAGGCATTTGATTTTAGGATTCGACCTTTAAAAAGAACGCTATTTACTTATGTTGTATTTATTTGTTGGAGCGAGGGTGAAAAGTGTGAATATCTCTGATACTATAATGTTTACTTGTTTATTTAAAGGGAGGGTAGAAGTCTCACTCTATGAGTTATACTAATTTTTAGAGTGTGAAGTGAGATTCTTACTCAAATGAAGAGAGGTCTTGTTCTTTTTTCATCCTTCTTTTATTAAATATAATATAATTATATTTATTAAATAAAATAATATTACATTTACTTAAAAATAATAATATTTTATTTATTTAAATAATATTAATAATATTATTTAATAATAATACATTTGTTAAGAATAATAATATTAAACTTATTTAAATATAATATTATTACATTAATTAAAAATAATAATTTAGTTAATGTAAGTTAAAATTATTTTAAAACAAGATTATGATATCCTCAGAGAATTAATAATATTACTATATATTTATATTTATTTAATAATAATTTTTACATTTTTTATTACAACGAATTTCATAGTAGGTTTATTTTTTAACCCAACCCAACTCAAAGCACTTAGGTTAGAGATTTTAAAACCACCCAATTTTGTTCTAAACATAACCCGCACAATTTAGGCCATGGCATGTGGATTTTTAGATTTTAAACCCACTCCGTAAGATTTTTTCCCCTTCAATACTGTAAACAGGATATTATAAAACTAGATTGATTGGAATTTAATCTGAAAGTCATCAACCACTCTTTATCTTTTACACTGTGTGATTGAGCTAAAAAACAAGGAAAAGCTGGCATATTAAACATGTGAAATCCATCCGAAAACATACAATTTCAAAAATAGTACAAATTATCCTACTCCTAAAATGCGATGCTATAACGAACTGTTTGTACAATAGTGAGTAGAAGGAGAACAGCAGCCGCAACGACAGAGATAGATGCCCATGGAGTGTTGAAATAATTTTGCTTCAAGTTTGCCTTCCACTGGTGCAAAGGGTATCTGCAGGAGTCCTTTAAATCTTGAACAAGAACCGAATACTGAAAATCATCAGCGTACAATATAGCCTGTTTGTCAATATTGCGTAGAAAATTTGACACTGCTTGACTATCCCCTGTCCAATTATCAATAACTCCATTTTCAACAAGTTTGTCCGCATCTTTTACAGTGACAACGAGGTTTCTCATCATTATAATATAGTCATTTATATAGCTGTTATCACAATGCACTGTCTCGAAAGCCAGAAGATTTCGGAACAAACTTTCGGTGCTTTCATATATTTTCAATAATGAAATTTCCAAAATCCCTTTATTAAATGTCATGTTGAGAAGATTTTTGCCAGACCCCAACTGAAACTTGACTCCAGCTTCGTGAAGTTCCGTTACATTAGGTATGTTTTGAGGTTTGACTGTATTTCTTTCTTCTTCTTCATCATCATCATCCGACTCGTCGGACGGCTCAAGACAGAGTCTAAGCAAATCAAGCATTTGCTCAGCTTTCGAGAAGTATTACTTTAAAATATTCTCCTCTATCAAGAGATCATCAGCAGCCAAGTCCCTGATCAGACTTATAATCAATTTAATCAAGGAAACTTTCTCGAATTGTTCATCACACGTGCGGTTTTCGCTAGGTTGAACAAGTCGTTTAGAATAAGTTCAGTGTTAAAAGCGGCAAACCGATAGTGGCAGATCTAGGAAAATGATTTAACGAGGGTTAAATTAGATAATCACAATATGTAAAAACTGAAATTTTTAATATATAAAATATTTGCTAATGCATTTATAATTGTTATCAACGTATTTTCATATTTTCAAAATGTTGTGCGATACTCATTGTTAATACAATTAAAATCTTTTTTCTACATAAACATCTAAATTATCATTCATTTATTTATCTCCCATCGGACTTAAGAGTTGATTTCTCATGAATTTCATTGTTGAAAACATATTGTGGCTATGGAAACTGGAAGAATTAATGTCATCGACAAGTATAATAACAGATACGTCTTGTCTTAAAATGTGGGCTTTTATAATTCTTCAAGTTAAAGTTTAAATTTTATGGATTTATGAGTTCATAAGGTAATTTGAATAGATTAACAAGGGCTAATTGCAAGCACAAATAGCTTGAGCCCTTGCTAGGTATGCCCTAGCCTACCAACTCACTATTAAAAGAACCCTATCGAGGACTTAGGTGTTGGGTTCGAGCCTTATTAATACACACGCGTTAATAAAGAAAAATGAAGATATCCATATTATATTTTATTTAGTAATATCATAAAAATGTTAAATAAATAAACAATTAAATAAAACTCTAGCTAATTTGAATTTAATACAAATTAAAGTAATTTTTTATTGGATATATCATACTTTTGTTTAGTTGCTCTTTATATTATATTAGAATGAAAATTTTATAATCTGCAAAATCATAAATTGGTTGGGATTTGTATAAGAGTAGTGCTATATATCCCAGAAAAATTTCTCAAAATTTCATCTTAAATAATGTAGCATTTATCAATTTGATAGTGAGATAATGTTGATTAGCAGAAAAAATACACTTTTCACCCTTAAAGTTGATACAATAACCCATTTCATTCTTACTATTTAAATAATAGCCCATTTCATTCCTACTTTTTAAATTCAACAGCATTATCAAACTAATGGCACAAATTTTATCCGAATATTATCCACTTATTTAAAATCCCAAATTGCCACCCCTCCCAACAGACAGCCAGTAAACAGATAAAAAAGTATTTTATGCAACTGTTTTAGTTTGTGTTCAATTATGTTTTTAATTTTTTATAGGCCTGATGTCATCCCAACTTCCATCACACGTGAGCAGAGTTTGAACCAAAATTTTTAGCACGATCCCAAAAATTTTACGGGTTAAGCTAATTAACTAGCACGCGCAATGTCCTAGAACATCCCTAGAATAATAACTATCATGAGAAGTGAAGATGAAAAGAGGAAATTTGCATACATACCGTAAATAAAAAACCTTCAGCCTCAGAAATTTTTCTTCTCCTTAAAGATTAACTCGTTTTTATGGACATCTGGAATTGATAAAATATTAATTCCTTGCTTCAGGACATAACATTTTTCTTGTTTTGAATCTCTTGGGATACAATCAAGTGGCTGCTTTAGTTGATTCCGCTCAAACGATAGAATACAATACAAGGTAAATTCCTGACAATGTGTTTTAAGAATAAAGCATTTAAAATATTCTTAAACGTCATCTTAAGTATGTATGGAAGAAAAGCTTAAATTTGTTTACAAGCTTCTGTTTGGAAGCAGAGAAACTGATAGAAAATTCTCAGATCTGGAACATTCTCTATTATTCATCAAAAATATCTAATACAAGCATTATTTATAATAGCGGTTTTACCTAGGGCAAAGTTCGTTGTTAACTGACTAAACAAAGTGCACAACAGAATATGGAACGGAATGTGATAAGGTAGAAATGCAAAACAGAATTGAGCTGAGCTGGCAGTGCTTAGCTGTCGTTGCTGAATAGCTGCGCTTCCACATTTGACTTCTGCTGACTTTCTTCCTTTAACTGCATAATGAGCTCGCTTAACAATGTAAAACTTAAAGCTGGTCCGTTTCACTTTTGACCAGTACAATAAAATATAAAGCTTAAAAACATAGATCACAAAGAAGATTTACGCTTTAATATCATCCATCAATTGTTTGTAGTTTAAGCTCTTTAGTAATCAATTTGTTCAATCCTGTCTAGACCATTTTGTTTTTAAATTTCATTCATTTTGGTCAAGTGCGAGAGTAAATACGTTAAAGAATTCTATCGATTCAATGAAGACATGTTCTGATCGTAG
This sequence comes from Luvunga scandens, assembly GCA_030449905.1. Classification (NCBI taxonomy): domain Eukaryota; kingdom Viridiplantae; phylum Streptophyta; class Magnoliopsida; order Sapindales; family Rutaceae; genus Luvunga; species Luvunga scandens. The sequence continues at coordinate 56,522 of JASUUG010000803.1, forward strand.
CCATAGGCGCAACCGAAGTTGCATTGGTAAGTAGTGTGAAATTGCCTGCTTGCCACAAATGGTTACTTTCCTTTCAAGGGGACAATGTGAAAAAAAATTTTCAACGCTGGATATAAATTTTTTAACCAATTGTTCCAAAGATCCAGCCTGGTTTGAAACAATTGTCTAATTGTAAATAGACATTAATAAATAATCTCATATAATATAAATTATAATCCTTAACATTAATCTCTTATAATAAAAGAAAAAAATCTAGCCGGATGGGGCTCAGTGTAGGTCCCTCCATGTGAACTTTACACATCAGGCTTACTTATTTATTGACGAATATAGACATGGTCTTTGGGAATGATAAAAATGGCAAAAAAATCTACGCCCGAGGTTCAGCGCTACTCTTGATGTAGAAGGGCCCGGAGCCTGTGCTTTAAAATATTTTTAAAAAAAAATCCCACATAAGTACTTTTTTAATTGTCTGAATTTACTTGAATCGATTTTTTGAACATGATCTAGTTGCTAACGTGTTACTTATAAAGGGAAACAAAATTATTCAATTTTGTAATTAGACAACGTGTTTTAGTTGAAGAAATAAGAAAGACTTTGGAAAAGACCCAACGATCACTTCTTTTTCAATAACTATGCCGAACAAAAAGAATACATATATGGCGCGTTTGACAACTTCTCAAAGAATACTATTTATATTTTAGTGTTCTCCTCCATCCCAATTTTTCATTTGTTTCTCTTTAACACTTATAAAGATTTAGTACGCAGATGAGTTTGTATTAAGCATTAAATCGACGATTAAGATTTGAGTGCTATGCACCCACACCCTGAAAACTCAAATCCTGGCCATTAATTGTAATATTTTTTTAAAATTTTTCTGTATGCAATTATTGTTTTCATTTACTTTGTTTGCTGCCGCACAGCAAACAAATAGGCGATGGATAATTCGGTGATATTGTGGATTCTTTGAGAAAGAAGACCTCGCATCCCTTACCCAAAGGGTGTTTCATCTGCAGAGTCCCTAAGCCCAAGCAGTCTTTACATCCAAGTGATTACATTCCAAAATGGTTTGGCCGATAGAGGGATTCAAATGGTATAGTTCGTTTTTATTGGTAGCTGGAAGAATTAGAAACATAACTATGCTTTCCAATTAGCTGTTTTTACTTCATCAATCCCGATATTTTAATGACTACGTTATAGCCATGAGTTATCTTGTACCCCCTCCAGAAGATGGGGAATCACTCATTGAAAATGGAATAATCGGACTGGGAATAGTGAAAGATTGTCAAATGTTTTTCACAACCTTACCAAAGATTTCAGCTGGGTAAACATTTCGGATATAGTCATCTTGTTGAAGAACTACAGAGCAACTGCAAATTGCCTTGGCACAGCAAAATTATTTCAGCGCTACATGGGCTTTTCTATCATCGGACAGTAGGTTAACTAATTAATTTCAGCTATTTTCTAATTGTATTTTTTTGGAAGGATTTCCCTTGTATTGTTCGTACCAGTGCTTCTCTTTTGCATAGCTCAATCGAAGGATGGATAATAATTCATTCAAGGGTTCTTTCTAAATATTCCAATAAAAGTCATCTTTAAGTTAAATTAATAATTCAATTTTAATAAAATAATTTTGAAAATATTATTGGAGAACTATAATAAAAATCAAACTATAATTACCGGTGATAGAGTAATTATTCAAAATCAAACCTGGCACAACTACATAATGAATCTCTCTTACTCTGTGATTGATGTACACCAGCAGAAAAACACTTTGTTTGAAAGCTCTAGAAATTAATCTATAATGCGATGATAGAACAAATTGTTTGTGTCACGGTGAGTAGGAGGAGAATAACTGCTGCAATGACAGAGATAGATGCCCATGGAGTGTTGAAATAATTTTGCTTCAAATTTGCCTTCCACCTGTGCGTTGGTAATTTGCAATAGGCCTGTAAAGCTCTAACGAGACCAGCATATTGGAAATCAGCCCCACCCTTCACACAATCTTTGATAAGGCTATGGAAAACGGTTGACAATTTTTCACTATCCCCCAGCCTGATAATTTCATTTTGAATGAGTAGATCCGCATCTTTTGGTGTCACTAGAAAGGAACTCATGATTATGACATAGTTATTAAAATATTTGACCGGATATACATGCATAGTCTTGAAAACTAGAAGATTTCTGTAGAATCGCTCTGTCAAATCACCCAAACCAAAAATCAGAATTTCCAGAGTCCCTTCATGGAATTTGATGTCAAGTAGATTTTCGTCTGACCTTGATTTAAACTGGACGCCGGCTCGATAAAGTTCCTTTGCACCGGGCATGTTTCGGTAACGGAATTCACTTTCGGCGAGTGAGTGGGGTGGCTGAAGAGAGTGAAGACAGAGTATTATCAGATCAAGAAAGTGTTCAGCTTCGTAAAAGTGGACTCCTATCAAACTCTCAGCTTTTATTGCTAGAAGAATGCGATCATGGGAGAACCAAGAACGGGTAAGAGTCATGAGGGAAATTCCCTCGTAAATGTGATCATCGTAGGTTGTTGTTTTGGCTAGATCAAACAACTCACTGAGAATGAATAACGGAAGCTGATTTTCCAGCCAGCAGGTACATGTCATATCGCATTCCAAGACCCAGGAGTCTCAACCCTGATGGCTTCTTAAATAAGATATCATCATCAGTTATAAAAGTATGAAAATGAACTGCTCTAAGAAAGAACTCAATAAGAAAGACAGCATCCACTAAAATCATCGTTATGAACTCATCACTTTGAAGATCAATGGTGTCTGCATAACAATTGCGCAACTCCGTCTCCTTTTTCTTTATAAATGCAAAGAAATGTCCCATGCTTACCTTAGTTCGTTGAAGAAAGTGATGCAAGTATCTTAGCTTATGCTCTTCCATTTCTTGTAACTCTAGGTTACCGTGATGAAGCGGCCCAATTGAAATTATCATTGGAGTGTAATAATTTGGATGGAAGCACCGCCTGGCCTGAGGGACTCAGTAGATGCAACTCGCTTCAGATGAGGGATAACGCAAGGTCTTCAACTTCCAACTCAAAGAATCTGCTAACTTCTCCATATCAACGGATGCATGCTCGCTTTTATCCATATTTTCTATTACTTGCTGCACTATTAACAAAATAATAATAAGACCTAGAATAATCTTTAGATAACAACCAAGTAATCAAGCCAGAGTGATCTCAAGTTGAAAAACAAGAAACTTGCAATTCCCTGTCGGTGGCTTATGCCCTGCATTTATGAACAAAACCAATAGTTGAGTCAAAGAGGCCCGCGCACGAACATTAATCTTTTTCTCTTTTTACCCCCTAACTTTACACAAATTCCAAGACTCGGAGCCTGCTTCACAGCCTGTACCGCGTATTCATTGATGTTTGGTGTGGAATATTATATCGCCAACTACTTTCCAAATCCTAAATTTAATGATAGAGTCATAGCCGAAGTATTTCTTGGATAAAAAATATAATAATTATTTTTTGTAAGAGAAGTATTTCTTTTTTTATAAAAGTTATAATCCTCCTGTAATAAGTAAATTTTTAAAAGAAAAATTATTTATTTCTTAAATAATAATACTACTAAATAAGAAAACATTTAAGAAATCCTTATTGAAAAATAAGATATATTTCTTAACAGTTTGTTTTATCACCGAATAGTAGGTTAACTAATTAATTTCCACCATTTTCTAGTTGTATATTTTTTGGAAGGATTTCGCTTGTATTGTTTTCACTGGCACTTCTGTTTTGCGTAGCTCAATCAAAGGATGTATAATATTCATTCAATGGTTCTATATAAAAATTTCAATAAAATTCATCCTTAGATTAAATTAATGATTCAATTTTAACAAAATAATTTTGAAATTACTATTGGATAGCTATAATGAAAAGCAAATTATAATTACCGATGATAGAGTGATTATTGAAAATCAAACTTAATACAACTACATCATGAATCTCTCTTACTCTGTCATTGATGTACACCAGCAAGAAAACACACAATTTGAAAGCTCCAGAAATTAATCTACAATGCGATGATAGAACAAACTGTTTGTGTGACGGTGAGTACGAGGAGAATAACAGCTGCAATGACAGAGATAGATGCCCATGGAGTATTGAAATAATTTTGCTTCAAATTTGCCTTCCACCTGTTCGTGGGTAATTTGCAATAAGCCTGTAGAGCTTTAACGAGATCGGCATACAGGAAACCACGCCCACCCTTCACACAATCTTTGATAAGGCTATGGAAAACAATTGACAATTTTTCACTATCCCCAAGACCAATAATGTCATTTTGAATGAGTATATCCGCATCTCTTGGTGTCGGCAGCAAGCAACTCATGGTTATGACATAGTCATTAAAATATTTGACCGGATAGACATGCATAGTCTCGAAAATTAGAATATTTCTGTAGAAACGCTCCGTGGAATCAAACAAACTGAAAATCGGAATTTCCAGAGTCTCATTATCAAATTTGATGTCAAGTAGATTTCTGTTTGATCCTGATTTAAACTTGACGCCAGCTCGATAAAGTTCCTTCGCAGCAGGTATGTTTCGGTAAGGGAATTCACTTTCGGCGAGTGAGTGGGGTGGCTGAAGAGAGTGAAGACTGAGTATTATCAGATCAAGAAAGTGTTTAGCTTCGTAAAAGTGGACTCCTATCTAACTCTCAGCTTTTATTCCTAGAAGAATGCAATCATGGGAGAACCAAGAACGGGTAAGAGTCATGAGGGAAATTCCCTCGTAAATGTGATCATCGTAGGTTGTTGTTTTGGCTAGATCAAACAACTCACTGAGAATGAATAACGGAAGCTGATTTTCCAGCAGGTACATGTCATATCGCATTCCAAGACCCAGGAGTCTCAACCCTGATGGCTTCTTAAATAAGATATCATCATCAATTATAAAAGTATGAAAATGAACTGCTCTAAGAAAGAACTCAATAAGAAAGAGAGCATCCACTAAAATCATCGTTATGAACTCATCACTTTCAAGATCAATGGTGTCTGCATAACAATTGCGCAACTCCGTCTCCTTTTTCTTTATAAATGCAAGGAAATGCCCCATGCTTACCTTAGTTCGTTGAAGAAAGTGATGCAAGTATCTTAGCTTATGCTCTTCCATTTCTTGTAACTCTAGGTTACCGTGATGAAGCGGCCCTATTGAAACAATTTGCGGAGTGTAATCAATTTGATGGAAGCGCCGCCAGGTCTGAGGAACTCTGTAGATGCAACTCGCTTCGGATGAGGGATAACGCAAGGTCGTTAACTTGGCACTCAGAAAATTTGCTAAGTACCCCATATCAATGGATGCATAGTCCTTGCTTTCCATATTTCGGTTGCTTGCTGCAGTTACAAGAACGTATGAAACCAGTCAACTCCAATGCAACAGAAAAGGAAACAACTGAAACTGTGTAACTAGTTAACTATAGAATTATTAAGTTTCAAATAGCTTCAATTGAATGGTCATCCAAATTCTAATTTTGAGGAACATAGGAGGAAAAAAAATAATTTACCCACCCCTTTTCCTTTTGAAAAAATATAATTACAACAAAAAAAGAATTTGAGACTATTGAGGCAGGGGCATAGTAGTCTCTTTATCAAGATTCTCTAACACAAGCTAATAGGAAACTAGTTGGGTAATATCATCGGATAACTTGGGTAGTATTAAGAAAGTGTTGACACTCTTAGTAGTTTCTTGATATTGCCCAAAATATTAAATTGAAGCTATCTTTAACTAACAACAGAGTAATAAAGATGCATCCTTTTAGAGTGATCTCAAGTTGAAGAACAAGTAAAATATCAGTAAAAACAACTTTAAAATCGACCGAATTTGCGCACTTAATTACCAACACAGTGACTCACCCCCATGAACAGTACCTCTCGTTGGCTAGTACGAGTACAAAAAATCTTATCTGCCAAGCTAATTAACTAGCACCCGAAAATATCCTAGAACACACTATAATAACTATCACGAGAAGTGAAGATGAAAAGAGGAAATTTGTGTGCATACCGTAGATAAAAAGCCTTCAGCCTGAGAAATTGTTCTTCTGCACACAGATTAACTCGTTTTTGCAGACATCCGGAACTGATAAAATATTAATTCCTTGCTTCGGGACATAACAATTCTCTTGTTTTGAATCGCTTGAGATACAATATTTAAGTGGCTGCTTCAGTTGATTCCCCTCAAATGATAAAATACAAGTAAAGCACAAATAAATTAACACGGTAAATGCCGGACGATGTGTTTTAAGAATAAAGCATTGAATATTCTTCAACTTCATCTTAAGCATACGTACAACTTAGAGCAGGTTCTTTTCGCTTTTGATTGCTACAAAAAATATAAGGCTTTACTATCATTTGTCTATTATTCTTGTTTAAGTTCAACTCTTTAGTAATCAATTAGTTCAATCCAGTCCAGACCATCAATTTTAGTTTAAGAAAGATCGATACAAATTGGCGATGGTGATTAATATAGTTATAGTGTCAGTTAGATTTTTTTTTCCTTAAATGATTTTATTCAACAATTATATACTTACTACAGTTAGTACATCATTGCTATGGTATTCAATATTACAGTTAGTACATCAGTACTATGGGACAAAAAAATTTGCAACAAGACAAAAAAAGTTTCATTATAAGACAAAACTTTTTTCCCCTTTCATCTCTTACAAATTTAGTAGTAATTATTGTATATGCATTATTATTAGATTTTATTTAGAACTCAGAACTCTTTTCTCTACAGTGGAAAAATTCAAACGCATTTGGCGTATTTGAAGTAGAACTCATTCTTTTTTTTATTATTATTGTTTTGCCTACCTCCTTGCCCATTCCCCACTAACTCTTAAATTTTTGAGGGAGAGATCATCTCCACTCAATTAGTTGATAATTGAGGAAGAAATCAAAATTAACATCCATAATACTCTTATCGAGGCTCGAACCATTGCACTTACTCTTGTAAGTGTAAAGGCTCTCTTAATGGACCAAAGACCCATTAGTAAGTAGAACTCATTCTTAAAACCAACTTATAAGAAGAGTGAGTCTAAGTGTTTTTCAATCCACAGGTAAAGTTTTAATTAACTTTGCAATGTGGGATGAAATTAGAGTCATCATCGTCATGCATATTCAGTTTTTTTTTTTTTTAACGAAATCTTCATGCTCATGCGTATTCAGGTTGCTTGGCCCATTGGAGGTCTTGGTTGCTTGCTCCTTTTCATAGTTTTGCGACAGATGATACACGAGGAATCTTTTTATGGCGATTCTTCCTTCTAATGACCGACAGATCTATGATTCTTTTCTCCTAGATGAAGCAGCAGGCATCAGTCCATGGAACCCATAAAAAAGAGAGTTATAGCGCGAAAGGGGTATCACATTGAGTAGAACTATTGGCACCGCCTCAATAGTCCTATAAAAACCCCGTTTTCATTTTTTTTTTCACAATCCTACATGAAATTACATGTAACATAAAAAGACAGGTAAAAATCTAATGAAACCCCTGTGGCCTGCGCAATTCATTTTTTTATGCAACTTCTCCTCTCTACACCCAAACGAATTTTTTATATTTTTCTAATACATGAGTGTATATTTGTGATGCCAAACCTTAGCTTATAAAACCTTAGATTACAGTTGAGAAATCTTATTCATATAAATTTATATATTAGATAACAGTGAACTTAATTAGAAGAATCGTAATCTCATAGAACTTTAGCAAATTAATAAATAAAAAAGATGGAAGATTAATCAACAATAAATCATCTCCGACTAATCCATTTACTTACGGGTCATTCTATGATGCCGTTATTAAAGTTACGGCATTAATGTCGTAATTAAACATAAATTATGTAAATGAAACATAAAACTTGTAAATTTAACATAAAAATTGTAAATCAACATTAATTGTAAAATAAAACATAAATCTTAGAAATTAAACATAAGACTTGTAAATAGAAGGTAAAACTAGTAAATTGATGTATTATTAGTAAATAAAATAAAAACTTGCTAATTTAACATAAAAATTGTAATTCGCATTAACTGTAAAATTAAGCATAAATTTTAGAAATTAAACATAAGACTTGTAAATGGAAGGTAAAACTAGTAAATTAATATAAAACTAGTAAATTGATGTATTATTAGTAAATAAAACAAAAACTTGCTAATTTAACATAAAAATTATAAATCAACATTAACTGTAAAATTAAGCATAAATTTTAGAAATTAAACATAAGACTTGTAAATGGAAGGTAAAACTAGTAAATTAATATAAAACTAGTAAATTGATGTATTATTAGTAAATAAAACAAAAACTTACAAATTTAACATAAAAATTGCAAATCAACATTAATTGTAAAATAAAACATAAATTTTAGAAATTAAACATAAGACTTGTAAATGGAAGGTAAAACTAGTGAATTAATATAAAACTAGTAAATTGATGTATTATTAGTAAATAAAACAAAAACTTGCAAATATAACATAAAACTCATAAATCAACATTAAGTGTAAAATAAAACATAAATTTTAGAAATTAAACATAAAATTTGTAAATGAAAAATAAAACAACTAAATTAATATAAGACTAGTAAATTGACATATTATTAGTAAACAAAATAAAAACTTGCAGATATAAGTTAAAACCAGTAAATTAACATTAATTGTAAAATAAAACATAAATTTTGAAAATGAAACAAAAGACTTGTAAATAGAAGGTAAAACGAGTAAATTAATGTACTATTAGTAAATAAAACAAAAACTTACAAATATAACATAAAACTCATAAATCAACATTAAGTGCAAAATAAAACATAAATTTTAGAAATGGAACATAATAATTGTAAATAGAAGGTAAAACAAGTAAATTAATATAAACTAGTAAATTAATGTATTGTTGGTGAACAAAATAAAAACTTGCAAATATAACATAAAACTAGTAAGTCAACACTAATTGTAAAATAAAAGATAAATTTTAAAAATGAAACAAAAGACTTGTAAATAAAAGGTAAAACAAGTAAATTAATATAAAACTAGTAAATTAATGTACTATTAGTAAATAAAACAAAAACTTACAAATATAACATAAAACTTGTAAATCAACATTAAGTGCAAAATAAAATATAAAGTTTGTAGATTATGCCTAAAATTTATGAATAAAAGGTAAAATAAGTAAATTAATATAAGAGTTACTGTTAAAAAAAAGTTCAAAGTTGTAAAATAAAAACTCATTATAATGTTTATTATCGTATATATTTATTGATTTTTTATTTAAATTGAATAATGTTAGTTTTATATTTATGTGATACATGTGTTGTTTTATTAAAGATGAAATTTATGCTCAACATCGGATTTTGAAAAAATTATTATTTTAATATCTTTCATAGTTGTTATAAGATGATGTTATTTTACATCTTTCTATACTTCCTCAACAATCCTAAATGGTCTTCAAATACAAGAAAAAGTTTAAGACTACATAAAGTATGCATAAGAGTCAAAATTAGATCTAATTTTATTGATATATCATATATGTGTCTAGTAATATAAGAATATTTTTTTTATCTTACTTTTACTCGATCCACACCAAGATAAATAATTGTGCTTAATTAACATGTGTAATAAATATATATCATTGTAGAAAATGGGAAAAAAAATATACAAATGCCCTAGAATAAATATAGAATTATGGTAACCAAATTAATAAAAACTTATTCCACTTTTTTTCAATATAATTTTTTTGTTTAATTAAAGAAAATATTTTTGTATAAATGCATAAAATAGTTTTCACTAAAATTCTATAGAAACAATGGTAATTTTTTAAATAATTAATAATCTTATATGAATTTACTAGTTTTACTTTACATTTACTAATTTTATGTGTAATTTATAATATTTATGTCTATCACGGTATTGATGCCGTAATTTTCATTACAACATTATAGAATTTTCCTTTACTTAATTAAGTAAAACGACAAACAATTGCGGAATTTAAGTATGCATTCAACAAAGTTGCTGATCATGAAGCTATTTAATGTAACAACTTTCTATTTCCTTTACATGAGCTATAGCATTCATTAACCCCACAAAATTAAGCTGTGTATCTTAGGAAGGGTACAATTTCTCGACCTAGAATATTCTCTTGGAAAGAAAAAAGAAAATAAAAGCGGCTCCATTACCTTTTTATTCAATAAATTGAAGAAATTTCAATTTCAATATAGTTTTCGGGAAAGTATACTAATGGAAGGCTCTATCCATCATGCCCCTCCGGCATCATACCCCCTTATTTTTCTTGTAGTGAAGTCGCCATTGGATGAAAAGGAGCAATATCGTGCAGGTATGAAGTGGCCACATGGCACATTAAGCAAACTGGGGATGCAGGTCATTAGGTGAGAACTGTTAATGTTGAAATTATTTTGTTTAAAGAAATAAGAAAATGTCGCTATATGTATAACAATAAATTAGTTGCCCAAAAAAAGTATTTGTAGAAGCAAGTAGTCAGTGAGAAACAATACAATGTAGGTGATTTACAGTTTTGTTGTTGTAGTTGGCACAAAATGAAGGCGAATGTAATATTAATGAAAGAAAAAATGAACTAAGAATGAAAGGATAGGAAGTAGATGTACGAATACGCATCACAAGTTTTGAAATCTATAGTAGAATACAAATCGCCAGAATTTATCAGCACCCAAAATATATAAACTTAATTCTGTAAACTGAATAATATATCATTCTCTGTGTAAGACTCATATTATATCAATAATATATAGCCATATTATCAAAATAAGAATAATAACAATAATGATGATGATGATGATTAATTAAATAATATCTAATTTTGGCGGGTGGTACATGTTGGTAAATAGCATAGATGGATCCTGGCCTAATAGATCGTGCCGAAAAGGAATCAAACAATATTAATAGAAACAAAACAAACAATCAATTATATTGATCAAATGTTTAATTTTCTCCATCTTAATTATTGATTAATTTTCTCTATCATAAAAATTGATTGACTAATAAATCATTATTTTGCAACTATTTTAATTGTATCATTACCTTTTCTATCTTGCAATATTTATATAAATTTCTCAGTCATTATTCCCCACTTTAATGGTGAAATTTATCCATTTTCTTATCATTCTCTTAAAAGACTTCAACACAACACAATCCGTTGGCCATTTGTTATTTCTCATTAGTTGTACTAGGACATAAAAATTTTAATTTTATCTTTAACTCCGTAAGTATAAAGACTAAAGAAATATTTTAAAACGATCAGGTACCAGCAATTTCATAATGTCATAACCAGCTAATCACAAGTACAAAATCAACTGGTTTTATTTTTATATATTCTCAGATTGAGCTTAAAAAAGAAAAAAAAAACTGCAAAATAAGTGAAATCTTTCCGAATTCAAAGATATTGGAAATAATAGAAATTAATTTCCAAGGCTATCATGGGACAAGCTGTTTGTATATGATGGTTACTACAAGACTAACGGCAGCTCTAATGACAGCGATGGTTGCCCATGGAGTGTTAAAGTTTTTTACCCAATTTTTTTTCTTTTATCTATACATGATTATCTCTCTTATTCTGTGATTGAGGCACACAAAACTGTTAACTGGCAATACAAGTGAAATTAATCTACAATGCGATGATAGAGCAAACTGCTTGTGTGACAGTGAGGGGAAGAAGAATAACAGCTGCAATGACGGAAATAGATGTCCATGGTGTGTTGAAATAATTTTGCTTCAAGTTTTCCTTCCAACCATGCCATGGTGATTTGCAGTAGGCCTGTATACCTTCAACGACATTAGCATATTGGAAATCTTGACCCATCACAGTATCTTTTGCAAGTTGTTTGAGAGCAGCCGCCGATATTTCACTGTCCCCCAGCCCAATAATTCCATTTTGAATGAGTATGTCGGCATCTTTTGGAGTGCGGAGAAGGAAATACATGATCGCAGCATAGTCATTAAAATATCGGGGACAGCCATGCATGAGATTATTTTAGAATGTTCTAGAGCAATCCAGCAAATTCTAGATTCGCAGCTCAGCTGAAAGTGTAGCTCAGCAGCTTAATATTCTTCACATGTGTGTGTATAATCTAGTTATCATTCACGTGTATGTAAGATAATTGCTATTAGTTTGTTATAAGATGTACAGCTGTCAATCTTTCATTAGTTGATAAATAACTAAGTTAGTTATATTGAAGATGTATATATTCAGCACACTCTGTATATACCAGTAGAATTTTTCAATTCAATAAATGAAATATTCTTCTCTTTGCTCTTTGTTTCTCAATAATTTTTCTTATTCACCAAACACATCATAAATCTTCACATGGTATCAGAGCCTTTCAATCATGGCAAACTCAAATACTACTGTTTCATCTTCATCATTCTTTAGTTTTTTACAACCAATAAAATTAGATCGAACAAACTATCTGGTATGGAAGACACAAGTTCTAGCTTCAATTACTGGAAATGGACTTGAAGGCTTCATCAATGCTAATAATCCTTGTCCTGATCAGTTTATGCCTGAATTAGTTGATGAATCACATAGATCAGAGATCGCAAATGTAAGACAATCTGAAAATCCAGAATATACTATGTGGAAGAAAACTGATAAGCTGCTTCAGAGCTAGATGTTCTCATCAATGATGAACAATATACTGATAATGGTGATAGGCTGTGAAACTTCATGAGAGATTTGGGAGAAACTTGTAGAAATCTTCATGTCTCAATCTAAGGCACGTTTTATGGCTCTAATGATGCAAATGCAAAGCACTAAAAAAGGATCATTGTCAATCAGTGACTACTTCAACAAGATGAAGAAGGTTTCAGATAGCTTAGCAATTGAACGTAATGCACTCTCAACAAATGAGTTTATCATGCATGTTCTTGATGGATTGGATGATTCATATGAGTCACTTGTTACAAATGATTAACAAGACTTGAAAAAAAAAATATAACAATTGAGGATTTATTTTCATGTTGTTAAGCCATGAAATCAGACTTGAAATGAGTAAAGGAAAGGCACAGTTTGAAGTAATGCATGACATGAGTGCAAACTTTGCACATAAAGGACAAAATTATCGCAAGACTAATGCTGGAAATAACATGCATGATAACGGAGGATCTGGTGGATCTTTTGGTGGAGGTAAAACTCTTATATGCCAGATCTGTTTTATACCTGGACATGGTGCCTATAAATGTAGAAATATGTTTAATCATATGTCTGTTCCAAGACAAGGAAGAGGAAATGCAGGAGGATTTAGTCCAAGAGGTGGTCAATTCTTTGGAGGTAACTATGGTAGAGGTTATGGAAGAGGTTTTAATGGTGGCTTTCCTAGAAGTGGAGGTTATCAAGTCTATGTTGCTTATCAGCAACCATTGAATCCTTTGTCACAAATGCCACCCAACTTTGTGTATTCTCAAAGTGCTTCTGGACCATACAATGCCTATGCTCCTGCTGCTATGTGTACAGGAAATTTTGGACTTAATTCTGGAAATATGCCTCTTGAAAATGCTGGTAATTCTCTCAACCAAAGTGCTGCTGTTCCTCTGGGCAATTATAACATAGTTGCTGATCAGGCTTGGTACATGGACTCTGGTACAACAAATCATGTGACTCAAAATGCAGGTATATTCTTAGCCTGTACAAAATATTCAGATGCTGAAAAACTACATATAGGAAATGGCTTAGGCTTATCTATTGAACATATTGGATCAACAATCTTAAACACACCAATAGCACATAAAATCACCCTTACAAATGTCTTGCATGTCCCTGATATCACTAAGAATTTGCTTAGTGTTTCTAGACTGCTGAATCACAATGAAACAATAATTGAATTTCAAAAATCTATTTGTTTCATCAAAGACAAGATTACATGAATAATACTGCTCAAGAGGATTGCTAGAGATGGATTATATCAAGTTGAAGGTTTAACTGAAGTCTATCATTCTAACCAAATTCCTATGTTGTCAAGCTCTAAATTAATGTCTACCATTAATTCAACTTCTAGTTTTTTGTCTATATTTTCACAGTGTAAGCAAATAGATGCTATGCATACTTTTGCTATAAACTCATTTAAGATGAATAAAGATGCCAACATGGCTTTGTTTGCTTATCTTTTTAAATGTTCAGATTATAATGTCTGTTATAGTGCATTTCATGCACTAGTTTTGAATTGTTTAATCCCTTTAATATCAAAGTTTTGCACTTAATAGTTGTGATTTACTTGTGTTTTATTTTTGTAGGTGCAATTCCATTGATTAGTGCTAAATTGAGCTATAAGATGATATTTAAAGATGAAATGGCTTCTTGGAGAAATTGTTAATTTCAGAAGAAGTTTGTCGATAAGGCGTGGGCGCGTGACAGTCGATTTCAGAAGAAGTTTGTTGATAAGGCGTGGGCGCGTGCTATCAATTACGGACTTACGTTTTTATTTCTTTTTAAACGTGTTTTATATTTTTATGACTCTTGTAAGTTTAGATAAGATTTTAGATATTTTTATCTTTATCCTTTTTAAGAGAACTATAAAAAGAGGAGATAAAGAAGGATTAAAGGAGAATCAGAATTCGATTATCAATTGTTTTTATCTTTTTAGGGTTTTCTCTTTTTCTCCATGAGGAACTAAACTTATTTTTCTGGTTGAAGGTTAATGAAGCTTTGATTCACCATTACTGTGAGATCTTTCTTGTGCTTTTAATTGTTTTATTACTTTTTGGGTATTTGTTTATTCTCTGAATTATTGTCATGATTATGTTTGTTAATTAGATAATTGGCCACTATTTAATTATCAATTTAATCTATTGCCAATTGAAAGATTCATCGTATGAAGATTTTGATGTTTGTGGCAAATAACATAGCAGTGCGTTGTGTTATGGGAATAAATAATCTAATTTAAATGAACCATCGTATGCGTTTGTTAATTAGGATTTGGGTCTCTCTAGTTTTTGTTTGTCAATTGATTAAATCTTATGATCGTATCTAGGATTGTCTATTGATTAGGGAAATAACCAACGGTCGTACCTTGGTTATCGACTAATTAAGGAGAGATTGGCTATTAGAGTGTCTCAGTAGCTATAACCGGTCTATTCATAAGCAGTAATGATTTATAGTTGTATCGATGATCAGTAGTCGAATCAAAGCTGAATTAATTCCTTCAACCAGAGTTTTCCCATTTTGAATTACACCTTTAATTTGCATTCTTACTAATTTAAATTGATTTTCATTATTGTCAACAATCCCCCAATTTCATATTTTTATTTTTAAAAGGATTTTAATAATTACCAATCTCTGTGGACACGACCCTGCTCAATCACTATACACAATTTTGTTAGAGTAGGTATTTATATTTGCTGGCTTCGATCTCCATCAATGTCATGCACAAAAGGTTGGAACATCCAACTGTTTATGTGCTGAAACAAGTTATGAAACAATTTAATAATCATTTTGATTCAAATAGAAATATCAAACCTGAGTTTTGCAGTGCCTGCTAGTTTGGTAAAAGTCATATGCAACACTTCCCATTTGTTGAAATAACCACAACATAGCCATTAGAATTAGTACATGCGGATCTTTGGGGACCAGCTCCTATTCTATCTTCTCAAGGTTATCAATACTATATGTCAATCTTAGATGATTTTACTAGGTTCACTTGGATTTTTCCTATCATTGCTAAATCACAAGCCTTGCAGACATTTAAACAGTTCCAAATCATGATTGAAAATAGCATGTCCAGAAAGATTAAATGTTTGCAAACAGATTGGGGAGGAGAATTTAGATCATTTACCACTTATCTTGCTGAAAAAGGAATACAATTTAGACATCCTTGTCCACATATTCATCACCAAAATGAAAAATTTGAGAGAAAACATAGACACATTGTAGAAACAGGGCTGACTCTTCTTGCTTAAGCAAATTTACCTTTGAAATTTTGGTGGAATGCCTTTCATGCAGCTACCCATCTTATTAATAGACTTCCAACAACAATTTTGAACAATAAAACACCATTTGAGTTGCTATTTCACAAAAAACCTGATTACTCTCATCTTAAAGTCTTTGGTTGTGCTTGTTATCCCTACCTAAGGCCATACAATCATCACAAACTCAGTTATAGAACAGGCATATGCATATTCTTAAGATACAATTCACAGCACAAGGGTTATCAGTGTTTGCACTACTCTGGCAGATTATATATCAGTAACTATATCATATTTGATGAGTCATCTTTCCCATTTCAACCTGGAATTGATTTTTCTTCAATGACAAATACTTGTCTTCAGTCTCAGTCAATTACAAACTTATCATCTTCCTTATCTCCATCTCAGACAGTAGTTCAACTTGATTTTCCACTCTCTCAATCTTCAACAGTAGTAACAGATAGTCCAAATCCTGTATCTCTAGTTCCATCTCTTCCTTTACCTTCTTCAACCTCATCTTTTAGCTCATCGGGTCCTTTATTTATTAATGCCCCATATCATCTATCTCCATCACCATAAAACACTGGCCATCCCATGATTACAAGATCAAAAAATGAAATCTTCAAACCAAAAACCTATATCACCCATTGTCAATCTGCGGAAACAGAACCATCATATGTATCATCTGCTCTTGTTGATCCTGTATGGCACAAGGCAATGACAGAAGAATATTGAGCCTTGATCAACAATCGCACCTGGCAACTTGTTATTCCAACTCATCATGTTAAGGTTATTGGAAGCAAGTGGGTTTTCAGGATAAAATATAATCCTGATGGTAGTGTCAACAAGCATAAAGCCAGACTTGTGGCAAAAGGGTTCCATCAAACTCAAGGGGTTGACTGCACTGAAACATTCAGCTCAGTGGTAAAATCTTCCACTATCAAAGTAATTCTAAGTATAATAGTCATGCATAGATGGGTAATTCAATAAGTTGATATTACTAATGCTTTCCTTAATGGACATTTGACAGAAGCAGTATACATGCACCAGCCTGAAGGCTTTGTTGATCCAACAAAGCCTAATCGTGTATGTAAACTACACAAAGCATTATATGGCCTCAAGCTAGCACTAAGGGCTTCATTTGATAGATTAAAACAGGCTCTAACACAGCAGTGGGGTTTCTTAAATTCAAAGTCAGATACTTCACTTTTTCTTCAAAAGAATTAATGGTTACATTCTTCTTCTTTTAGTGTATATTGATGACATTATTGTCATTGGCTCAAGCTCAACATTGGTTGCACAAGTTATCTCTGATTTGAAGTCTAAATTTGCTTTAAAAGATCTTGGTGATCTTAACTATTTCTTGAGGATTCATGTTACTAAAAACTCAGTTGGTTTGCATCTTTCTCAGTCAAAGTATATTGCTGAGCTTTTTATTAAAGTAAATATGCAAGACAGCACCCTTACATCTACTTCCATGGCCTCAAGAGCTTATTTAACAAAAGATACAGGTCTTCCCTTTTCATATGTCACTTTATATCGGAGTACAGTTGGTGCACTTCAATATGTCACTCTCACCAGACCTGAGATTGCATTTTCTATTAATAAACTTAGTCAATTTCTTTGTGCTCCTACTAATTTACATTGGCAGGCTTGTAAACAGGTGCTTAAATACTTAAAAGGCACCATTCACCTTGGACTTCAGTTCTACTCATTTGGTCCTTTCAAAATTGAGTGCTTTTCTGATGCTGATTGGGCCATAAACAGAGATGATAGAAAGTCAATTGCTGGTTACTGTGTTTACCTCGGTTCTAACTTGATTTCATGGTGCTCCAAAAAGCAAGCTGTGGTTTCGCGTTCTAACATTGAGTCAGAGTATCGAGCTCTTACCATGGCTGCAACAAAAGTCCTTTGGATGAGATCCTTACTTGCTGAGCTTGCTATTGCCTCCATCTCTACTTCTATCATTTGGTGTGACAATCAAAGTACTACGGCTCTAGCTAGCAATCTTAAATTTCATGCTCGCACCAAACATATTGACTTGGATGTGCATTTCTTAAGGGAGAAGGTAGCTAATCACAGTATTCAAATTCAATATGTTCCCAATATTGATCAAACAACAGATATCTTTACTAAAGCCCTGTCTTATCAGCCTTTTCATTACCTTCGCTCCAAGCTCAACATTACTTCCAATGTTGAGCTTGAGGGGGGGATGTTAGGAATAAGTCAGAGCTAGCTTGAGAGCATGAGATTATTTCAGAATGTTCTAGAACAATCCAGCAAATTCTAGATTCACAGCTCAGCTGAAAGTGTAGCTCAACAGCTTAATATTCTTCATATGTGTGTGTATAATCTAGTTATCATTCACGTGTATGTAAGATAGTTGTTATTAGTTTGTTATAACATGTACAGCTGTCAATCTTTCATTAGTTGATAAATAACTAAGTTAGTTATCTTAAAGATGTATATATTCAGCACACTCTGTATATACCAGTAGAATTTTTCAATTCAATAAACAAAATATTCTTCTCTTTGCTCTTTGTTTCTCAGTAATTTTCTTATTCACCAAACACATCATAAATCTTCACATATATAAACATTATGTGCCACTAACAAATGCTGTAAAAAATGGAATTACTAGAACCCCGTTGTTGAATTTGATGTCAAGTAGATTTTGTGATCTTGGCGCTGATTCAATCTTGACTCCAGCTTGATGAAGTTCCTTTATCCCGGGTATACTTTGATAATTGAATTTACTTTGGTCACGTGGCTGGGATGTCTGGAGACAGAGGATAATAAGATCAACAAAATGTTTAGCTTTGGAAAAGTTATATCACCTATTGGAAGAAAGGCGGATTCTTGGGAGAAAAAAGAACGGATGATAGTTTTAGTTTTGAGGGAAATTCCGTCGTAAATGTCACCATTATAGGTTGTTCTTTGGGCTAGATCAAAAAACTCTCTGAGAATGAATAATGGAAGCTGATTTTCCTCCAAGTACAAGTCATATCGCATTTGAATGCCCAGGAAACTCAAATCTAATTACCGAATAAGGGATCATCATCAGTTCTGAAGTCACTCTCATATTTTCTCAGAAACAGCTCAATAAGAAAGACGGCATCCACTAAAATCATGGCCACAAACACATCACTTTCAAGATGAATGGTTTCGGAATAACAATTGCGCAATTTTGCTTCCTTTTCCCTTACGAACGCAACGAATTGTGGCGCGGTTACCTTAGTTCGTTGGAGAAAGTGATGCAGGTATCTTAGTTTGTTATCTTCCATGGCTTTTAGCTCTTCGTTACCATGATGAAGCGGGCCGATTGAAACAATCTGCGGAGTGTAATCTCTTGGATATAAACACCGTCGGAACTGAGGAACTCTGTAGATGCAACACTCTTCCGATGAGACGTCATGCAAGGTCTTGAACTTCCTTCTCAAAGACTCTGCTAACTCGATATCAATTGCCGCATGGTCCTTGTTGCTGTCCATATTTCTGTGGCTTGCTACAGCAGCGGCACGAAGTATATGAAACTTGTAATTAAATTCACAAAAGACCAATAGGAACAATATCTGAAACTATCTCTCATTAACAATCAAATAATTAGATTCATTTACAATATGATTGAAAAAGAATTGGGAAGTCAAATAGCTCAAATCCGAACTCTACACCATTGGCACCAAGTTTACCCCGAATATTATCCGTGCCAATTTTTTCAAAGCCGAACCAACTTAGTTAGAATCCCAAATTGCCACCCCTAGCAACAAAGAGATAATTTACAGATAAAAAATTATTTTATGTAAATGTTTTGGTTTGTGCTTATTACGCTTTTATTTTTTATAGGCCTGAGGTCATCCCAACTCCCATCACACGTGAATAGAGTTTGGTCCAAAACTTCTAGTATCATCTCAAAAAGTTTACCGGTTTAGCTAATTAACTAGCAATAATAACTATCAAGAGAAGTGAAGATGGAAAGAGAAAACTTGCTTACATACCGTAGATAAAAAACCTTCAGCCTCAGAAATTGTTCTTCTCCATACAGAATAACCCGTATTTATAGACATCCGGAGTTGATAAAATATTAATTCCTTGCTTCAGCACATAACATTTCTCTTGTTCTGAATCTCTTGGGATACAATCAAGTGGCCGCTTTAGTTGATTCCCCTCAAATGATAAAATACAAATGAAGTACGGTAAATTCCGGACAATGTGTTTTAAGAATAAAGCATTTAGGATATTCTTAAACTTCATCTTAAGTATGTAAAGCTTAAAGCAGGTCCGTTTCACTTTTGATTGCTACAATAAAATATAAAGCTTAAAACATATACCACAAAGAAGATTTGGGATATAAATTCATCTATCTATTGTTCTAGTTTAAGTTCTCTACTAAACAATTAATTCAATCGTGTCCAGACCATTTTGTTTTTAAAATTTTATTCATTTTAGTCGAGTGCGATAGTAAATACGTTGAAGAATTCTATCGATTCAATGAAGAACATGTTCTAATTGTAGCCATGGGCGCAACCGAAGTTGCATCGGTAGGTAGTGTGAAATGGATATTGACGTATTGTTGATATTTTATTTTATTTTTTTAACGAATTGTAATTCGTTCAGATGCAGATCCAGCCCGGTTTGGGCTCAAGCTCAAGCATCTACAACGGTCTAGGTCCCTCCCTCTAAACCTAAAACATCCAGGCTGGGTTATTTTTTGAGTCATCTGGACTCTAGCCATGGTCTTAGGGATGGGGTAAAAAAAAAAGAAGTCTAGGCCCAATGTCCAGCGGTAGTCTTGATGTATAAGGGCCCGGAGCCTGGGGTTTAAAATTGTCTGAATTTACTTAAATCGATTTTTTTTAACGTGATCTAGTTGCTAACGTGTTACTTGGAAAGGGAAACAAAATTATTCAATTTTATAAGCAACGTGTTTTAGTTGAAGAAATAAGGACTTGGAAAAGACTCAACCATAACTTGTTCTTAAATAAATATACTGAACTAAAAGAAAATATATATAGGCATTTGACAACTTACATTATATTGTATTAAACATTATTCTTATAAAAAATATAATAATTATTTTTTGTAAGAGAAATATTTCTTTTTTTATAAAAGTTATAATCCTCCTTTAATAAGTAAACTTTTAAAAGAAAAACTATTTATTCCTTAAATAATAATACTACTAAATAAGAAAACATTTATTAAATTCTTATTGAAAAATAAAATATATTTCTTAACAGTTTGTTTTATCACCGAATAGTAGGTTAACTAATTAATTTCCACCATTTTCTACTTGTATATTGTTTGGAAGGATTTCGCTTGTATTGTTTGCACTGGCACTTCTGTTTTGCGTAGCTCAATCAAAGGATGTATAATATTCATTCAATGGTTCTATATAAAAATTTCAATAAAATTCATCCTTAGATTAAATTAATGATTCAATTTTAACAAAATAATTTTGAAATTACTATTGGATAGCTATAATGAAAAGCAAATTATAATTACCGATGATAGAGTGATTATTGAAAATCAAACTTAATACAACTACATCATGAATCTCTCTTACTCTGTCATTGATGTACACCAGCAAGAAAACACACAATTTGAAAGCTCCAGAAATTAATCTACAATGCGATGATAGAACAAACTGTTTGTGTGACGGTGAGTACGAGGAGAATAACAGCTGCAATGACAGAGATAGATGCCCATGGAGTATTGAAATAATTTTGCTTCAAATTTGCCTTCCACCTGTTCGTGGGTAATTTGCAATAAGCCTGTAGAGCTTTAACGAGATCGGCATACAGGAAACCACGCCCACCCTTCACACAATCTTTGATAAGGCTATGGAAAACAATTGACAATTTTTCACTATCCCCAAGACCAATAATGTCATTTTGAATGAGTATATCCGCATCTCTTGGTGTCGCCAGCAAGCAACTCATGGTTATGACATAGTCATTAAAATATTTGACCGGATAGACATGCATAGTCTCGAAAATTAGAATATTTCTGTAGAAACGCTCCGTGGAATCAAACAAACTGAAAATCGGAATTTCCAGAGTCTCATTATCAAATTTGATGTCAAGTAGATTTCTGTTTGATCCTGAATTAAACTTGACGCCAGCTCGATAAAGTTCCTTCGCAGCAGGTATGTTTCGGTAAGGGAATTCACTTTGGGCGCCTGAGTGGGGTGACTGGAGAGAGTGAAGACAGAGTATAATCAAATCAAGAAAGTGTTCAGCTTCGTAAAAGTGGACTTCTATCAAACTCTCAGCTTTTATTGCTAGAAGAATGCGATCATGGGAGAACCAAGAACGGGTAAGAGTCATGAGGGAAATTCCCTCGTAAATGTGATCATCGTAGGTTGTTGTTTTGGCTAGATCAAACAACTCACTGAGAATGAATAATGGAAGCTGATTTTCCTCCAAGTACAAGTCATATCGCATTTGAACACCCAGGTGACTCAACCATGATGATTTCTTAAATAAGATATCATCATCAGTTACAAAAGTAGGAAAATGAACTATTCTAAGAAAGAACTCAATGAGAAAGACAGCATCCACTAAAATCATCGTTATGAACTCATCACTTTCAAGATCAATGGTGTCTGCATAACAATTGCGCAACTCCGTCTCCTTTTCCTTTATAAATGCAAGGAAACGTGCCATGCTTACCTTAGTTCGTTGAAGAAAGTGATGCAGGTACCTTAGCTTATGCTCTTCCATTGCTTGTAACTCTGGGTTACCATGATGAAGCGGCCCAATTGAAATTATCATTGGAGTGTAATCATTTGGATGGAAGCACCGCCTGGCCTGAGGGACTCTGTAGATGCAACTCGCTTCAGATGAGGGATAACGCAAGGTCTTCAACTTCCAACTCAAAGAATCTGCTAACTTCTCCATATCAACGGATGCATGCTCGCTTTTATCCATATTTTCTATCACTTGCTGCACTATTAACAAAATAATAATAAGACCTAGAATAATCTTTAGATAACAACCAAGTAATCAAGACAGAGTGATCTCAAGTTGAGAAACAAGAAACTTGCAATTCCCTGTCGGTGGCTTATGCCCTGCGTTTATGGGCAAAACCAATAGTTGAGTCAAAAAGGCCGGCGCACGAACATTGGGTCGGTCTTACAGACAGCCCTTTCTCGTTTACTTTATCTTTTGTCCTTTTACCCCCTAACTTTACACAAATTCCAAGACTCCGAGCTCTGCTTCACACCCTGTACCGCGTATGGATATTCATTGATGTTTGGTGTGGAATATTATATCGTCAACCACTTTCTAAAGTGGATTTTACGACTATTAACAGTGCTTTTCCAAAGCCTAAATTTAATGATAAATCGTAGCCGAATGACCTCCATATAATTGCAATCAAAGAATTAATTCTTGGATAAAAAGTTGCTATAGCCACAAGTGCTTTAAATTGGATTCAAATCCTCTACTCATTTTATCTTTTACTTGTTAATTGTATTTGCTCATTTTATCTTTTACTTGATTTTTATAATGACGTTTCCTAGAATGTCTTCATAAAATAAGGCATAGTAAAGGCAAAAAGAATGGGCTGGTAGCGTTGAAACTAGATATTAGCAAGGCTTATGATAGGGTGGAGTGAAATTTCTTGAAATGTACTATGGAAAGCTTAGGGTTCTCCTTGAAATGGGTTGAGTTGATTATGAGATGCATCTCTACTTCATCTTTCTCAGTGTTGATAAATGGAGTTCTTAAAGGCTTAATTCAGCCTCAAAGAGGCCTGAGACAGAGCTGCCCTTTGTCCCCTTATTTGTTTATTTTGTGTGCAGAAGTTTTTTCAAACATGCTCATCCAAGCAGAAAAAATGCAGTTGATTCAAGGCCTGAGGTTCAGTAAAGAGCTGTCCATTACTCACCTTCTCTTCGCGGATGACAGTTTGATTTTCACAAGGGCAGTAACTGAAGACTGCTCAAATTTAAAAGGAATCTTTGATTGCTATACTGCAGCCTCAGGTCAAGTTTTCAACCTTGAGAAGTCCTCCATGTTTTTCAGTGGGAAAACAAAGCCTGAGCAAATTTCTGCAATAAAGAATCTGTTCCAACTTCAAGTTGTTTCAAGGCATGAGAGATACTTGGGGTTACCTTCAATGGTTGGTAAAAACAAAAGCAGTCTTTTCCACGACATCAAGCTCAGAATCCTAAGCAAAATATCTAATTGGCAGTCAAATTTTTTTTCGTCGGGAGGGAAAGAGGTTCTTATCAAAGCAATAGCTCAAGCAATGCCTGCCTATGCTATGAGTGTTTTTAAGCTTCCTTCAGGATTGTGTGATGATTTGCAAAAAGCTATAGCTAGGTTTTGGTGGAACTCAAAGCCAGATCAGAGATCTATTCACTGGTCTAAATGGGAGAGTTTGTGTCAGGCCAAATGCAGAGGGGGGCTGGGTTTCAGAGACCTCAGCAGCTTTAACCAAGCCATGATTGCTAAGCAAGGGTGGAGAGTGATTAATAATCCCGATTCCCTAGTTGCGAAGGTCCTGCAGGCAAGATATTTCAAGAACTCAGACTTTTTACATGCTAACATGGGATCAAAACCTTCTTATATCTGGAGGAGTATCTTGTGGGGAAAGCAAGTAATTTTAAAAGGCCTAAGATGGAGGATTGGGAATGGGCAAAGAGTGCAGATTTATCAAGACTGTTGGTTGCCAAGACCCACCACCTTTAAGCCTATCTCGCCACCAAGAATGCCGCAGGAATCCACAGTGTCTGAGCTTATAGATGAAAACAATAATTGGAAAAAAGAGGTGATCCAGCAAAGTTTCTTTAAAGAGGATGCAGACCAAATCATGAAAATTCCCCTCCCGAGACAACCAAGTTGGGATCAGGTTCTATGGCATTTTGACAAGAAAGGGGAGTATACAGTGAAAAGTGGTTACCAAGTGGCCTTAAATCTTAAATTTCCAGATCAAGCCAGCAGCTCATACAAACAATTATCTCCATGGAAAACAATTTGGTCTCTAGAGCTTCCAGAAAAGATAAAGATATTCATGTGGAGAGCAACAAAAAATCTGCTGCCTACTGCTCAAAACCTTTGGAAGAAGAAAATCCTCTCAAGCCCTTGGTGTCAGAGATGCAGAAAAACAGAGGAGTCCATATACCACACTCTTGTTAGCTGCAAAGAGTCAAGAAAAGTCTGGAGGAAAACTCATCTTGAAGAACAAGTCCAGCTCAGGGAGGGGGGTGACATGGTTGGCTTCTTGCTAGAAATGGCAAACAAAAGGAATAAGGCAGATATGGAGCTGATAGTTGCTACATGTTGGGCTATTTGGAATGCGAGGAATCTTTTTATCTTTGAAAGTAAGAATGAAGATTCTCAACTATCAGCTGCTAAAGCAGATGCAGTAGTGCACTCTTACAAAAAGATTCAATTACCGCACCTTCAGACATCCTTAGAGGAAAAGTCCTTAGCAAATTCCTCTTGGAAACCCCCCCCAGAAGGTTGTTACAAAGTTAATGTGGACGCTTCAGTTGGGTTTGAACAAAGAAAAGTTGGTTTGGGTGCTGTGATTAGAGATTCTAGAGGTAAAGTTCTAGCAGCAGCCGTGAAACCTTCCTATTTCCATTTGGAGATAGCCTATGCAGAAGCAGAAGCTGCAAGACTTGGTGCTGAAATTGCTGAGAAGTTGGGCTGTTGGCCGTTAATCATTGAAACTGATTCCCAGGAGGTTGTAAATCTGGTTTTGAACAAAAAGAGCACAAGAACCGAATTGTTTTGGATCATTTCAGATGTGCAAGCTTGTTTCAAGAGGCAGCAACGAGTATCTATTCAGCACACTCCAAGAGCCAACAATGTAATAGCGCACAATTTAGCTAGATTAGCCTTAACGCATTCTGAAGTTGTTTTTTGGGTGGATAATTTTCCAGCCCACCTCTTGTACTTATTCTCCAGTTAGTTGCTATTAAGGGAGACCTTCTTTTCAAAAAAAAAAAAAAAAGATTTTATAACCCAAAATTCGTAACTTGGATGAAAAGTGTTCAGTATGTGGCCCTGCCACAACTTGGAAAATGATCAACGCTGCCTCACTGGCATTGCCTTTTTGAAATCTATTTTGTTTCTAAAATGATTGAACGTGAGAGCAACGTACGTGGACTGTTATTGGACCCGCAAAAATGAAATGAACGCACGATTGAGTTTTTTGACTGCTCCGAAGTCTTCCCTAATACTAAAACTGAAAATTGAATAATTTTGTTTCCCTCTCATCTATTCAAGCAAGCAACACGTTGGCAACTAGATCACCGAATAGGCCAAAAATCAGCCACAAACTAAATTCATTTGAGTCAAGTCACACAACTTAAAAGTGAACTGGCGAATAGACATTAGACAACATATATAATTAAGATGTTATCTTTTCCTTTCTTCATATTTTTTATTGAATAATAATCCCGATGAATCGGGAAAATATAAACTTTATTAAAGTGGCAAACCAAATCAGTCATCATCACCGACAAGTCAGCATGCCCCTTTGGGAAGAAATAAAAAGAAAGGACAAAAAATGAATGATGTAAAAAGTTCCATCATATATCTTTATCGTACATCCACTTAGTATATACGTGACATATACATTTATTTTAAAAAAAGTTTATGTAATTAATAATTATATTTAATTTAAATATATATGATATATATTCAGTAGATGTAATCCAATAAATGTATTTTAAAATCTCGTTATACAAGTTAATTTATAGCAACTTCTCTTAAAGACATAACAATCAATCACAATTGCATGATTGTCTCTCTTATTTTGTGATTTGAGGTACAAAAGCAGAAAAACCGGCAATACATTCAAATGAAATTAATTCTTCTAAAAATGTATAATTTGAAAATTGTATAAATTAATCTACAATGCGACGAAAGAGCAAACTGTTTGTACGAGGTGATTATTAGGAGGATAACAGCTGCAATTACGGAGATAGAAGCCTTATGGAGCATTGAAATAATTCTACTTCAAGTTTGCCTTCCAACTATGCCACAGTAATTAAAATTTTTTTATGAATAGACATATGTGCACCATTGATTAGATGCAACAGTATATATTCCTAATGTTATTAATACTATAAAAAAAATTACAACATCATTTGAAACCTTAATCATTAAACTTGAACTAATACCATTAACTATGATACAATGCTTACTTTAAACTTTTAACCGTTAACATAAAAAATCTAGTATAGATAATACAATAACACAAACATTAAATCTGAAACCACTATCATAGAATGCGAAACCAACTGCTATTCACGTATTTATTTTTATATTGATTATTTAAATATTATTCTTTATTATTTTTTAATTTAATTATTCATATATATAATAAATTTATCTTTTTCTTAGTGCACTCGATGGAGCAAGAAGAATTTTATAAGAAATAAAAATTTAGTACATTCAATCAAGAGTAGGGTTGGCAATTTACAGGCCTGGGTCGGCTTTTGCAAGCCCATATCCGGGCCCATGCATCCAAAAATAGACTCAAGCTCATTGAAAACTCATTCAATCATAAGCGGATTGGGTTTGGTCCGGGGTCGGGCTTTTATAATTTTTTTAAAATAAATTTTTAATAAAAGTATAAAACTATAAACATAAAAAAAAATTAAATTATAAATGATTATGCAATACATGATTATTCAACATACAAAATAATAACAATACAACATAATAAATCATAAACAATAATATAAAAAGTCAACTAATATTAGATTTTGATATTTTTATTTAATTTTTTTTGTTTTCTTTTACTTTTGTTTTTAATTTGATTTTTTTTTTACTTTATATAACATAAAGTCAGAGCGTGAAAATAATAACAATACAATATAGAAACCATAAACACTAATATAAAAAGTAAACTAATATTAGATTTTGATATATTTATTTATTTTTTTGTTTTCTTTTACTTTTTTTTAATTTAATTTTTTTTATTTTATATAATACAAAGCCTGGGTTAAGCTTAGGTTTTATAGATTAAGCCCATAACCAAGCACACTATCAATGGGCTTTGAATTTTTTAGCATATACCCTTAAATTCATCATGCGGGTTGGGCTTAAAGCTCACAGGCCCGAGTCGGGCCTAACCGGGCTTGAGTCAGCCTGAGCTTTTTTGTCATTCCTAATCAGGAGATATAATGAACCTTACCCTATAAAATAAAAAAAAAAACTACAACAGACAAGCAACAATTGATTGAAAAACAATAGAGGAGTAGGCAAAACTAGAATAAAAAATAGTTTGAAACTATTTACTAGGCGTTAATCCATTTCCGAAGTAATTAAATATAGAAAAGAATATTTGGCTAAATAGCTAGAGCCACCTCCCTCCTAATTGCAAAAGTAGTGATTAGAAACCCCACAAAAGTATTGTGAGAATTTAATTTTTTCTTTAAAATTAAGTGAAAGTTTTTTTTCTCTCTTTTAAAATGTAAGTGGAATTTACGTTATTTAAATATTAGAGAGGATAATTAAAAAAAAAAAAAAAAGAATATGGATTTGAAACACCAAAATTAAAAGGCACAAAACTCAAATTGCCTTGCTTATGGCCGGTAATGCATAGATATCTCCTATTAAGTGGCCACGGGGTCCCACTGCACGAGTCGACAAAAACCAAACGAAGTTTGATCTATGTATTTTACGAATTAAAAATTCAACAAAACCAAGTTCATCTATCATTATTATTATTCTAAAACAAATAAGAGTTTGTTAGAGTCAAAATATTTGGCACAATCACAGATCCGTACAACATGGCACGCTTCCAGATCGTTAATGAAGTCATAACCAAATAATCACGAGTACAAAATCAACCACTCTTATTTTTTCACATTATGTGATTGAGCTAAACAAAACAGAAACGCTGGCATATTAAATATATCAAATCTATCAGACAACATACCATTCGTAAAATAGAAATTATCCTACTCCTACAATGCGATGATAGAACAAACTGTTTGCACAACAGTGAGTAGAAGGAGGACAACCACCGCAATGACAGAGATAGATGCCCATGGAGTGTTGAAATAATTTTGCTTCAAGTTTGCCTTCCACTGGTGCAAAGGGTATCTGCAGTAGTCCTTCAGATCTTGAACAAGAACCGAATACTGAAAATCATCAGGGTCCAATGTAGCCTGTTTGTCAATATTGCGTAGAAAATTTGACGCTGCTTGGCTATCCCCTGTCCAATTATCAATAACTCCATTTTCAACAAGTTTGTCCGCATCTTTTGCAGTGACAACGAGGTTCCTCATCATTATAATATAGTCATTTATATAGCTGTTATCACAATGCACTGTCTCGAGCAAGAAGATTTCGGAACAAACTTTCGGTGGTTTCATATATTGTCAATAATGGAATTTCCAAAATCCCTTTATTGAACGTGATGTTGAGAAGATTTTTGCCTGAGCCCAACTGAAACTGGACTCCAGCTTGGTGAAGTTCCGTTACAGTAGGTATGTTTTGAGGGTTGACTGTATGTTCATCATCATGATCATCATCCGACTCCTTGGACGGCTCAAGACAGAGTCTAAGCAAATCAAGCATATGCTCAGCTTTCAAGAAGTGTTGCTATAAAATATCCTCCTCTATCAAGAGATCATCACCACTCAAGTTCCCGATCAGACTTATAATCAATTTAATCAAGGAAACTTTCTCGAATTGTTCATCACACGCTGCAGTTTTCGCTAGATTGAACAAGTCGTTTAGAATAAAAAATGGAAGCTGATTTTCTAGCAAGCACAAGTAATCGTGAATATGTATATATGGCTTTCGAAATATACAATCATCAACAGTTACCAAATCACGATTAGAATATCTGAGGAGGTGCTCAATCATGAAGATGGAATCAACTAAAATCACTGTAACAAATTCATCGCTTGTAAGTTTAATGTTTTCTGAATAACAGCTGCGCAATTTAGCTTCCTTATCCTTTACAAGAGTAAGAAACTCCTCAATACTTACCTTAGTTCGTTTAAGAAAATGCTTGAGGTTTCTTCTTTTATGCTCTTCCATCTCTTTTAGCTCTTCCTTACCATGATGAAGCGGCCCGATAGAAATCACTTGTGGAGTAAAAGCACTTTCATTTAGACACCGCGTTTGCTGAGGAACTCTATATATGCAACACTCCTCGGATAAGGATTGCAGGGTCTCCAAGTTTTCTCTCAAAGAAGCTGCTAATGTTTTCACATCGATTGATGCATCCTCGCAGTTGGCCATCTTATTAGAAAACATGCACAGATAAAACTATATCAAATATGAAGAAGATTGAAAGAACTCACATACCGCGAATTCGGGATGGATGAAACCCAGTCATCTTCCTCTTTGAATTTATCTATAGAAAGCCCTTTTCCCTTTTTTTGGGTTCAATCAAACGTTACCAAGTGTTCGGAGTAGTTTATGCCAAAATTAAATCTATCTACTCATAAAAGAAATAACTATATAAATCGAGGTAGATAAGTCTGATCACAACTTGCAACCCTGTCTGTAGCTTATGCGCCGCAGTTATGAACAAAACCAATAATTGACTCAAAAAGGCGCTTGCATGAACATTGACGCGGTCTTACAGACAACGCCTTTCTCTTTTACTTTATCTTTTTCCATTTTTCCCTACTTTACACAAATTCCAAGACACTAGGCCATGCTCCACAGCTTGTACTGCATTGGATACTCATTCATGTTTGGTGAGGAATATTATATTATCATATCCCATATTATCAACCACTTTCTAAATTGGATTTTACCACTATTATGCTGCTTTTCTAAAGCCTAATTTTAATGATAAGTGATAGCCGAATAATCAAAGAATTAATTCTTGCATAGAAAAGTTACCATAGGGACAAGTGCCTTTAATTGGATTCAGATCCTCTACTCATTTTATCTTTTACTTTTGTGGAGTGTTCAGAATGTGGACCTGCCACAACTTGGAAAAGAGAAGATGATCAATGCTGCCTCACTGGCATTACCATTCTGAAATTTATTTAATTTTCCCCCGCGGCCAAGAAAGTCAGTTAAAATGATTGAGCGTGAGTGCTATGCATTCACATCCTAAACACTCACATCCTCGCCATTAATTCTATTTTTTTTTCCTGTATGCAATTATTGTTTTCATTTACTGTGTTTGCTGCCACACAGCCAACAATTAGGTGATGGATAATTCCGTGATATTGTGGATTCTTTGAGAAAGAAGTTCGTGAACTCGCATTCCTTACCGAAAGGGTGTTTTATCTGCAGAGTCCCTGAGCCCAAGCTGTGTCTGCATCCAAGTGATTACACTCCGAAACTGGTTTCAATTGGCCCACTTCATGGTAATGAAGAGTTCATCAAAGCCATGGAAGAGCATTAAATAAGTTTGGCTGATACAGGGATCAAATGGTACAGTTGTTTTTTGTTGTTAAAGCTTGGAGAATTAGAAATATGACTATTGCTTTTCAATTGGCTGTTTTTGTATTAATTACTACTTCATCAATCCGGATATTTAAATGACTACATTATAATCATGAGTTATCTTGTAATTCCTTCAGAAGATGAGGAATTACAAATTCGAGTGAATTATTTAACTGAGGAATAGTAAAAGATTGTCAAATGTTTCTCTCAACCTTATCAAAAAGTGTCCCCTGGATAAATTTTCGGATATAGTGATCTTGTTGACGATCTACAGAGCTACTGCAATGCCTCGGCTCAAGTGGAAGGCTGAAGCAAAATTATTTCACACTTCATGGGCCTGTGCTGGGGAATTTTTAATCCCACCCAAAATTTTACAAGTAAAAATATCAAATAGATAACAAATATAAAATAGATGAAAAATATAATAATTATTTTTTTAAGAGAAGTATTTCTCTTTTTATAAAAGTTGTAATCCTCTTTTAATAAGTCAAATTCTAAAAGAAAAATTATTTATATGATACTACTAAATAAGAAAACATTTAGGAAATCGTTATTGAAAAATAAGATATATTTTTAAACAGTTTGTTTTATCATCGAATGGTAGGTTAACTAATTAATTTCCACCATTTTCTAGTTGTACATTTTTGGAAGGATTTCGCTTGTATTGTTTGCACTGGCACTTCTTTTTGCGTAGCTCAATCAAAGGATGTATAATATTCATTCAATGGTTCTATATAAAAATTCCAATAAAATTCATCCTTAGATTAAATTAATGATTCAATTTTAACAAAATAATTTTGAAATTACTATTGGATAGCTATAATGAAAAGCAAATTATAATTACCGATGATAGAGTGATTATTGAAAATCAAACTTAATACAACTACATCATGAATCTCTCTTATTCTGTGATTGAAGTACACCAGCAAGAAAACACACAATTTGAAAGCTCTAGAAATTAATCTACAATGCGATGATAGAACAAACTGTTTGTGTGACGGTGAGTACGAGGAGAATAACAGCTGCAATGACAGAGATAGATGCCCATGGAGTATTGAAATAATTTTGCTTCAAATTTGCCTTCCACCTGTTCGTTGGTAATTTGCAATAAGCCTGTAGAGCTTTAACGAGATCGGCATATAGGAAGCCACGCTCACCCTTCACACAATCTTTGATAAGGCTATGGAAAACAATTGACAATTTTTCACTATCCCCAAGACCAATAATGTCATTTTGAATGAGTATATCCGCATCTCTTGGTGTCGCCAGCAAGCAACTCATGGTTATGACATAGTCATTAAAATATTTGACCGGATAGACATGCATAGTCTCGAAAATTAGAATATTTCTGTAGAAACGCTCCGTGGAATCAAACAAACTGAAAATCGGAATTTCCAGAGTCTCATTATCAAATTTGATGTCAAGTAGATTTCTCTTTGATCCTGAATTAAACTTGACGCCAGCTCGATAAAGTTCCTTCGCAGCAGGTATGTTTCGGTAAGGGAATTCACTTTGGGCGCCAGAGTGGGGTGACTGGAGAGAGTGAATACAGAGTATAATCAAATCAAGAAAGTGTTTAGCTTCGTCAAAGTGGACTTCTATGAAACTCTCAGCTTTTATTGCCAGAAGAATGCGATCATGGGAGAACCAAGAACGGGTAAGAGTCATGAGGGAAATTCCCTCGTAAATGTGATCATCGTAGGTTGTTGTTTTGGCTAGATCAAACAACTCACTGAGAATGAATAATGGAAGCTGATTTTCCTCCAAGTACAAGTCATATCGCATTTGAACACCCAGGTGACTCAACCATGATGATCTCTTAAATAAGATATCATCATCAGTTATAAAAGTAGGAAAATGAACTACTCTAAGAAAGAACTCAATGAGAAAGACAGCGTCCACTAAAATCATCGTTATGAACTCATCACTTTCAAGATCAATGGTGTCTGCATAACAATTGCGCAACTCCGTCTCCTTTGCCCCTATAAATGCAAGGAAATCTGCCATGCTTACCCCAGTTCGTTGAAGAAAGTGATGCAGGTACCTTAGCTTATGCTCTTCCATTGCTTGTAACTCTGGGTTACCATGATGAAGCGGCCCAATTGAAGTTATCATTGGAGTGTAATCATTTGGATGGAAGCACCGCCTGGTCTGAGGAACTCTGTAGATGCAACTCGCTTCAGATGAGGGATAACGCAAGGTATCGAACTTCCCACGCAAAGAATCTGCCAAGTTCTCCATACGAACGGATACATGCTCGCCTTGATCCATATTTTCTATCAATTGCTGCACTATTAACAAAATAATAATGAGACCTAGAATAATCTTTAGATAAAAACCAAGTAATCAAGCCAGAGTGATCTCAAGTTGAAGAACAAGAAACTTGCAATTCCCTCTCGGTGGCTTATGCCCTGCATTTATGAACAATGTTGAAAAAATAAGCACCGAAGCCAACTTTGTTGAACAAATGCAGATGGCCAGCAACTTTTTTACTACGAGTGCATGTATTAGCACGAAGTTTCATATCCCTCACTAAAGTCACCACCGCAGCCATTAAAATTGAAAAATGGCCAAATTTTTTTAAGGCATTTATATTGTAAGCTTTGTCAATAAATAAGAAAGCCGAATGTATTTGTATCATCTCAAAATATTTGTGAAAAATATTTTAAAGTTTAGAGTAAATTAATTGAAGAATTATAAAAAATGAGTAATTAGAGAGTGTGAGTAATTGAAAGATTTTTTTTAAATATATGTGGGAGTACTAGATGTATTTAACTTTTAGAAATTAAAATTTATTACTAAAATATTATATTTAAATAATTATTAATAATATAATCATTTTTCTTTTACTCTCATAAATATAAATATAATTATTAAATTACGTTAAATTTCTATATTTTTTATTTTTTTATAATTATTTAATACACTTAATTCTGCATTACACCACAAATAAAACCAATAGTTGACTCAAAAGGGCCCTCGCACGAACGTTGGCTCGGTCTTACAGACAGCTCCTTTCTCGTTTACTTTATCAGTTTCTCTATTTCCCCCCTAACTTTACACAAATTCTAAGACTGCGGCCTCTGCTCCACAGCTTGTACTGCGTATGGATATTCATTGATTTTTGGTGTGGAATATTATATCGTCAACCACTTTCTAAAGTCGATTTTACCATTATTAAAACTGCTTTTCCAAAGCCTAAATTTAATGATAAATCATAGCCGAATGACCCACATATAATTGCAATCAAAGAATTAATTCTTGGATAAAAAATTGATATAGCTGCAAGTGCTTTTAATTGGATTCTTTACTTGTTAATTGTATTTGTGTTGGATTTTTTAATGCAGCATTGTTGGATTTTTAATTCAATATTAATATTGAGCTTATATGTGAATAATTATGTATTGCAGACTGTCATATAAGATTAAGCCTAATTAAAAATGATCTGTTAAGGTTTATGATATTATGGGCTTTAATGTATTTAATATGATGTGAGCTTTTAATGTGTAAAGACCCAATAGTATTCTAATTCTATGATGAGCAGAATTAGGAATACCCAGTGATAGCAGGAAACTGTTGTCTATATAAGTGGTCATGGTCCACAGGTCACACGTTGTAGAGAAATCTTTCCATTCTTTCTGATATCCCATCATCAGAAAAAAAATTCAAAGAGAACTAAAAGACTTTCTAGGAGAACGTGTAGATCTAGAAGGCCAACCACACAACTCTAGAGAGGAATTAAGCGTTATGGATTCAGGTACGTTTCCGTATAATTTATTATTGATCCTTGATGATATGACATGAATATTCCTGTGTTATAAGTGATAGTTTTTTTACTAAAAATTTTATTATCCCAATAATTTACTCATTTTATCTTTTACTTGATTTTTATAATGACATTGCCCATAATATTATTATTGGTCATTTTTGTTTTAATATTTTTTTATCTCTGTTTCCCTGTTCAAAGATTTTATAGCCCAAAATTCGCAACTTGGATGAAAAGTGTTCAATATGTGGCCCTACCACAACATGGAAAATGATCAACGCCGCCTGACTATCATTGCCTTTTTGAAATCTATTTTGTTTCTAAAATGATTGAACGCGAGAGCAACGTATCCGGACTGTTATTGGACCCGCAAAAATGAAATGAACGCACGGTTGAGTTTTTTGACTGCTCCGAAGTCTTTCTTAATACTGAAAATGAAACAAGTTGCTCCCTTTTAGAATTGAATAATTTTGTGTACCCTTCATTTCTTCAAGCAAGCAACGCGTTGGCAACTAGATCATCGAATAGGCAAAAAATCAGCCACAAATTAAATTCATTTAAGTCAAGTCACACAATTTAAAAGTAAACTGACGAATAGACATTAGACGACAGATATAATTAAAACGGTATCATTTTCTTTCTTTATATTTTTTATTGAATAATAATCCCGACGAATCGGGAAAATATAAACTTTATTAAAGTGGCAAACCAAATCAGTCATCATCATCCGCAAGTCAGCCTACCCCATTGGGATGAGATAAAAAGAAAGGACAAAGAATGCAAGATGTAAAACGTTACATCATATATATCTTTATCGTACATCCACTTAATATATGAGTGTGATATATACATATATTTTAAAATTTTTATATACTTAATAATTATATTTAATTTAAATATATATGTGTGTGTGTGTGTCTTATACATGTATTCTAAAATCTCTCTATACAAACTAATTTATAGCAA
This sequence comes from Luvunga scandens, assembly GCA_030449905.1. Classification (NCBI taxonomy): domain Eukaryota; kingdom Viridiplantae; phylum Streptophyta; class Magnoliopsida; order Sapindales; family Rutaceae; genus Luvunga; species Luvunga scandens. Next base: position 92,565 of record JASUUG010000803.1, read on the forward strand.
CTTCGTCCCAAAGACATAACAATCAATCACAATTACATGATTGTCTCTCTTATTTTGTGATTGAGGTACAAAAACAGAAAAACTGGCAATGCATGCAAATGAAATTAATCCTTCTAAAAATGTATAATTTGAAAATTGTATAAATTAATCTACAATGAGACGAAAGAGCAAACTGTTTGTACGAAGTGAGTATTAGGAGGATAACAGCTGCAATTACGGAGATAGACGCCTTATGGACCGTTGAAATAATTCTGCTTCAAGTTTGCCTTCCAACTATGCCACAGTAATTAAAAATTTTGTATGAACAGAGATATGTGTACCGTTGATTAGATGCAACAGTATATATTCCTAATGTTATTAATACTATAAAAAAAAATTACAACATCATTTGAAACCTTGATCATTAAACTTGAACTAATACCATTAACTATGATACAATGCTTACTTTAAACTTTTAACCATTAACCTGTAATTTGTGTAACATATGCACCGAAATTATTTAACTGAGTGCAATGTTATTTTTATTTTTTCGTCATAAATTTGTTTTAAATTTGTCTCGACATACAATTGAGACATTCCAAACGCGATTCAAGGGCCGTGTATTGGATTTTTATTTTGGCACTCGGGTCCGGATTTATTTTAAAAAAAAAAAAAAAAAAATTTCTCTCTTACTATAAATGGAAAGTCGTGAGAGAGAGAGAGAGGGATTGTTTCTTTCAAAAAATAGAAAGAAAAAGAGAGAGAAAGAGAGAGGACCCGTTGACCCGCGACCCGCAACCGACCCGCGACCAAGACCCGGCCGGATCTGAGGTTTCCGGCCACCATTTCGGTCGAGCTTGGTACCGAAGTGAAGCTTGTGAGCCGGCCGACGTATCCCTGCCGACATCGTCACGGGAAACCGACCATAACGCCGGAAACCGAACCCGAAAAACCGCGGCTCAACCCGTTTTGCTCGCCGTCGATCTAGCCAGAATTGGGCCGATCCACCGCTTGGATCTTGTTCCTCAACTTACCCTCATCGTTTCCCGACCAACCCCGTCACCTGAAACGGCCGGATTGCCGCCGATCGACGCCGGAAAGCTCACCGTTTTTGGGGAGTTAGATCCGCCGTTACCGTAGCGCGTGGGAGGTCGCCGCCGGCAGCATTGGACTCACCGAGGCCAGATCTAGTAGACCTGAGCTTCCCGTCGCCGTTGAAGGAGTTCCGGTCACCGTTGACCGTTAGGGGCAAATTGGTAAATTCATAAACTTTTGGGGCATTTCTGTAATTTTAAAATCAGTGGACATTTTGGTAATTTTAGTTGAGGACAGTTAGGTAATTTAAGATTTCGGTGATAATTCAGTAATTTACGTCGTTAGGGGCGTTTTGGTAATTTTATAGTTTTTCAAGGGTAATTTTATAAATTCAAACTTGTGGATATTTTTGTAATCGGAATTGAGGATAGTTTGATAATATGTGATTCCGAGGATAATTTGATGAATTTTGATGTCGAGGGTATTTTAGTAATTTTACGAATTCGAGAATATTTTATTACAGATAAATACCGTTTCGAGTATATTAGTTATAATTCGTGATTATGATTAGTAATTATGTTATTTCCTCAAACTAGGAGGATCATGAACGAGAATCAACCGTGGACGTTCGAATCCGAATTCGGACAATCATCATTTGTGATTGGAATATACAAAACCTACTTTTCGTTTGTGGTTTATTATGATTTAAAAATATGGTAGAAAGCATGTTTTGCGAGATTGGTTTTAAAGCGTCGATTTAATGATTTTATCGTGTTTTGGTATTTATTACGAGAAATGTGTTTGATTAATGATTTTGGTTCTTGATTTTGTATATGGATGATAATATTTTAAAGAAAAGAAAAGCGATTTAAAACTTGTGAAATGAAAAAGGAAATGAGCTTTCGGATGAGATTTGAATGAGATATCGGATGAAATTATATGTTTATGTATATGTGTTCAAAGGTATATAAATATGAGCGAGAATGATTGATTGTTTTTAAAATCATTAAAAAGATCTCTCCCTTCGGATACGATGATACATATGAGATGAGATATGTATGTGGTATGATGAATACGAATCACGATAATGAGATACATATGAGATACGAGGCTTTTGGGGCCGTCGAGTACACAGAGAGGCTTTGGGCCGTGTCTTCGGGCGACTTTGTCTTTGGGGACGAGATTATGCATGCACGAGATATGATGAGATATGAGATGATATGTTCCGATCTATCCAGTGTAGCTCGGGCGTGGCGGTGCCAGGATAGTGACGTCATTCTTGTCGTTGAGGTCCGGATATGATGAGATATGATATGGTTTTTCCATCTATCAGGTGTAGCTCAGGGCGATTGATTGTCAGGATAAGACGTCATTGCTGTTCGTCAGCGAGTCGGATATGATGAGATTATTTTCCCTGGGTACTTGTTTGGTGATAGTTTTTGGTATTTCGATATTGATGTTATAAGTATGATGAATTTGCATTGATTTATGCAGTATATTTGCGATATCGTTATTTGAGTACATAGATTTGATTTAATAAGTTATTTAAGTTTTTGCGATATTTTAATGAGTTGGTATTTTGATATGATTTATTAATTTATAGTAAAATTGTGTTGAAAAACTACTATCCACTCTTTGAAATTTCACCGAGTTTTATACTCATTCCTTTTTATTATATTTTTCCCCTTAACAGAGATTAGCAGTCAACGGTTGGCCAAACCTACCCACAATAGTCATTTTCGAATTTATGGCCACGTTGTGATGTTAGGAATTATCAATTGATTTTGTTGAGATAATTTGGGATTGTATAATTTATTATATTTCGGGGATTGTGGATGATATATGTATTATATTTGGTATGGAATAATAAAGTGATTTGGTATTTTGGGTTGAGATAATTGATTGACGAAGTTGGTTGTATTCAGAATTCTTTGGGAGTGCATGATTTATAATTTTGTAGATTTGGTGGTGTAATAATATAGGAGAGACTCTGCCGAATATTTTTTTGGTAGAATCCTGATTATTTGGATTACGTCAGATTAGTTATATAGATATTAGGCAGATTCGCCCTAAAAGTTCGGGGCGGGTCGTGTCAATTTGTTACTAATAAACCTAAAATCATTAATTTGTTTCTGCTTCTATTACATGAATCTCTCTCGTTCAAGGCATCTAATGACTATCCTTAAATTGTTTCTCACTTGCTCGAGAACACCCTCTTGCAGCTCTTCTAATATATGCTGGATGATTGCTCTAGTTATCTTTGGTTCACTTCTGTTTGCTGTATATAGTTCATCTTTGTTGAAGCTTACTTGCCTAACAACACCCTCTTGTTTCTCCTTCCCCAATGACAAACATGTATTATGTAATACTTTTCATGTATCTTTGGCTTTGGCCTTGGTCTACTCTTTTTCCTGTACTGCATCTCAGTTGCAAATTTATTGATCTCTTTTGGCATGTGCTAGATACGTAAGATTGGAATTGCTTGTATTAAATTCAAGAAGAAGTTTTAGTGATAAAATATGTAATTTTGATGCTGTTTTCTGACAAAATATATATACTTTACAGCTGCTTTGTGTTCCTCTATTGCTAGTTTTACCTTTGATTATAGATAATTTTTTGTTACTGTAATGAATGACTTGCGCTTAGCTGACACAATCAGTTTGTGAAAGAAGAAATTGGCTACACTCTTTATGCTTGCTCTCATACTATGCAAGTAGTTTTTCATTTACTAAAGTGACCACTAGCACTAATCCAGCTGCTGGACATGAAGGAACAAGAGGGCATAATCGAGCCAAGCCAATGCAGCTAATGCAGCCGGTGAGCCAGAGATGATTGGTCATGTTCATCCTAAGCTAGTAAGCTTCGGGATTATGATGACTTGGTGAGAAGAAAATAACTGAAGATAATATTAGGAGCTTAGGAAGCGATATTTTATAATTCATTTCTTCCACATTTGAGATTAACACGTCCTTTTGTAGATCTGTCAAATTCGTATATCCATGTGCTACTTGGATTATTTAGCGCAATCTCTTTTGTTGGTGATTATGTTACAAATATTGCATTGCTTTATTATTTTGTGACTATCTTGTGGTATATATAAATTTTTATTCTATTATCATAAGATGACTTTTGAATTAGTCTTCTATGTTTTAACTATTTATTTATATTGTAATATTATTTAGAGGTTATTTGATTGAATGATTTAATTCCATCTTTATTTCACAGGCTATATATTTGGAAAATGATGAAAAAAATAAATATTATGCTACTAAAATTTTAAGGCTATAAGTTTCGATCTTAATGAAGAATTATAATGTTTTTTAACATTTATACTAAAAAATTAATGTTAAATTTTTAAAATTTGAGACTTCTATATTTAGGATTTTCCAAATGTAAATAAATTTTATTTTATAAATATATAATTTAAATTAATCATCAAATAAATTAATATAGTAAAGTACAACATTCAAATATAGTATAATTAAAAATTAATACAACACAATGTAGTACTAAATATTATATAGTATTATTATAATGTAGTGTTAATATAATACAGTGTAGTACAATGCACTTGCATTAAAATAATATAAGACAACACAATATAATATAGTGTACTAATCGCACCATTAGTTAAGTGGTCATATGATATAGATGTAAATCTTACGAGGAGATAAGTTGGGCAAAAGACCCCAAAACTCTCGCTCCATACTACACCCAAGGCAAACTCAATGTGTTGGGCCAGACTTGGAATAATTTTGTGGCAGGGTGTGCTTAAAATTTTTTACATAAATTTGTTATGAGTTGGGTTGGGTTAAGAAAGCTTAAATGAAAACTGAACTGTAACAACTAGCCCCTCACTATATCTCACAATCCCCCACTCCTCAATTGAACACATATAATTACGGAAATTAAACTCACTTGTTAACAAGGATAATTAATGTTTTTATTTTAATTTTTTCCCTCTCTTACCAGCTCTCTCTCTCTCTCTTTCTCTCTCTCAAACATCACCATCATCCCCAGCACTTATTTTCATCACCATCAATCCATCACCATTTGTAGAATATAATGAGTTTTTGTTGTCAGTGATGAATTTTATTGTTATCGATTGTATGATTTTGATGTGTGATGAATAAATTAAAAAAAAAAACTACCATATTACTGATTTGTATTATTTTACACCTCTTGGAACTCATCATCGTCATAAAAGCTTCACTATTATTTTGAAATTCATAAATTAGTGATGAATTTTATTGCTATTTATGAAAATCCATTTTTGACTTAATTTTTTATTTTCTTATTTTTCTTTTTTATGTTTCCTTTGTTCTTGAATTTGACTTACAAAATTATTGATCGATCATGATACCATAAATATTGAGTTCGATTCATTGAGCAAAGTAGATTACTCCAAAAATTAAAAAGAAAAGAATAATAATAGTACACACTAGAGGAAAAAAATAATCTTTAATAAGGATTATTTTAGAAACACATTGGATTAATTAAGAAGTGGTGGTTGATGACAGATAGAATGGTGATCGTTGAAAGAGAGGGAGAGAGAGAGAAATTGTGTAGAAGAGAGAGAAAAGAAAAAGTTAGAAAATAAATATATTTTTTATTTTTAACGAAGATAACTTTGGAAAAGATGAAATAAATTAGAAGTGGGGATTGTTTGAGATAAATAGAATGGGACAAATCTCATCACTCATTGAAAAAAAAATAGTGAGGCTATTCGCATCCTATTATTATCTTTATGAAACCCCACTTTAAATAAAATTACATTTAAGGACAAATAAGAAATAAACACACTTAAGAATTTTTTCAACAAATTATTCATAATCATCATAATTTTTTTTTTTAACTTGTCACTTTCATCTCACCAAAATAAATTACAAAAATTTACAATAATCCATTGTTCTTAATTCAGAATTTTTATACCTAAGATTGCTTTTAAATTATAATCTGAACCAAAAGGGTGGACACGTCAGCATGACTTTGTTGCTGAACCAACACTTCCGTACGCCGCGTACACATCAACGACCCATCACTGGGGTTATTGCTTGGAATCTTCGAGCTTCTAAGAGTCCTCTCAGCTTCTTGGAACGCGATCATATTTCTTTTTCGATATAACATGTATACTGTATTTAAGTGCTCCTGTGAAACTAGAGAATTAATTTGTATTAGTAGATTAATAGCTCTTTCACGTGTTATTTACATTTTTCTTTTATATAAAATATTATGAAGCTTCTCTTGAGATATCAATTAGTTTAATGCTTTAGTTGAAATTGATACTGGTGTGCAAAGGATTTAACGTACGTGACTTGCTCTTCTAAGAAAATTCAACTACTAAAAGTTGGTAAGTCTTCTTCAAACAGGCTATTAAATGTTTCAGATGTGTCATAATGTAGACTGTTCAATCCAAGCTTATTTCATAACAAAAATGGACATGGAGTCATTGTGGAGACGAGTTGCCATGAATTTGCGTAAAATTCAAAATGATCAATACTGTTTCTGAAAAGAAGAAAATTAAATTCTCTTCTGATTTGAATTCTTATCACAAAATTTTAATAAACCCTTTGGGAGAATATTTTGATTTATTTGAAAATGATTCCTAGATAAATAGTTTATACACTTGAGGCAACTCTTAACTCTTGATTTTATTTTTCGATGTTGTTGTTGATTAGGATATTTAACAACTTGACTAGTGAGCTTTGAATTTGGAACCAGCCTACATAATTAAGAGCGGGTCTTGATCATTTTCCCTTAATCTATCAATTCCTTCAGTACTATATCACAATATCACCACATTGACATTAAATTGCTCTTCTTAAAAAAGAATTCATACCCATTTTATCTTTCACATTCAATTTATAATTTCTACCATTGAAAAATAAAAAAAAAATCAATAATTTCTAGAAGAAATTAAAGTGTTTGCTTATAGTTTCTAAATTGCAGTGCCGTGGGGTTCAAACAATTCTTTTGTTTGAGTAGCTAATTAATTAGGATCCAGCTATGCTGCAATTAATTATCGGCCATTTCTATGTTGATCGTGTTGGGAGAAAAATTGAACATTGTAATTCTTATGTTGTCCTCACTTAATTGAATTATTGGATTTTAAACGAATGGACAATTAATGCATCGTATTCTAATTATATGAAGCAAGTAATGTTTACTTATTTATATCGCATCTGATATAATCAAAGACACCAAAATAAATAAAGTCATTACAAGCTGCGGTTGTCTGCAGTTTTAAATTACAGAACGATAGTTATTTTTGCAAAATGTTCTATTCTTTCAAATTGTAAGTAAACGCTTCAAAAGATTGGAAGTTTCAATGGTTGATGATTGTTTCACAAGTGGACCTGGAGCTGACGCATTCCCCGGCAGTACTCATTGCGAGCTAACATCATTGAACGCGTATTTCATTTTCTACGTACTACTTATCTTTGCCTTTGGTTACTATTTCTTGATAATTATTGATCGAGCTCAATTAACTGGCTCATAAAATATTAATAAAAATGATAATAATGCACGTGTTACATGTATTGACTTAAGATTTCTTATTTAATAATGCAAAATCTTAACACAAAGTTCATATATTCATTTATAAAAATGAAATGTATATATGCTGTACTTTCCAATAATGACTTATGATTCTCGTCTTCGTTCTTCAATATAAACAAGGAGGCAGCAAATTGATCTAACATTTTCCTAATGATAGTAATTATAAATAATGCAAATGTTATTCACTGGTACTGCACCAAAGACCAATTTTGAATTTCCAGGCTGACTCATCACTTGGACCAGAAAATTTTGAGTAATGCGTGGATGAAAGAGGCCTGCAGTTAGTTTGAATGATCGATGGTAAAATTATTATTAATGCTGGCTCGTAAAATTTTGCTTGTGCATGAAAAATCATTGGGCCGGATGTCCAGTGGGTCACCCACTGGGCCGGACGAGGCATTCAATGAGGGCCCAGGGGCTAGTTAGCGCAGGCGGAGAGGTAATGTTGTCAAAAGCCCAAAGAGGGAATTAAAACCTTAGCGCCCAAACCTCAAGCTCGTGTGACAGTGCCATCAAAGTTTTGAACATTGAGTGAACCCAAATCTGACAACGACACTTAATCAATCCGTCAATCAATTAATTAATTATTGTTATTAGAATTAGAATGGGAACAATTACGTTAGCTTAATTACATTAGGGTCCCTTATACTTTCTATAAAATAAAATACGTAGAAAATTTTATAAATATTTACATATAAATCCTTTTTCATATCTATTTTAAGCAGAAACTTTTATAAATATTTACATATAAGTCATTTTTCATATCTATTTTTATTATTTAATTTTTGTATTAATTATATTTAATGATTATTTTATTAGTTATTAATATATAAATATAATATGGTATAATAAAATAATATTCTAATATAATTTATTTTTATATTATAATATTTACATATAAGTTTTTTTTTATAAAATGACATTTGAAAAGAATTTTAATGGCTGTTATTGTTGTTGTTGTTATTATTATTATTGCTATTAATTTTTTTTTAATTATTATTATTAATAAAATTTATTACTTTTATTATTTTAATTGTTATTATACCGTAATTAATTTATTATTATTAGTATTAATATTTCTATGATTAAAATATATTAACTATAATAGTTTAATTATTATTAATTATTGTTATTAAAATTTATTAATAATTTTTTATTATTTTAATTATTATCATCGCTAATATTATTATTGCCATTAATTTCATTGTTATTTTATTCTTATTATTAAATTTTATTAATTTTTTAAACTAATAATATTATTATTATTATTATTATTATTATTACAAATAATATTAGGGACATAATTAACAAAGGGTATTTTAGTTATTTATAACAATCTATTTCAATTATAAAATAAAGTAAATGCATTAATGAACTTCAATATTTTTTCAATTATAAAATATTTTTTTAACTTATTTTACATAAGGGACCCTAATGTAATTATTGCCACCGTTGCAACGTAATTGTCCCCAGAATTTGGACATACAATTTTTCTTTGAAGTTGTAGAGACAGTCTTAAACTTAGATGCCTGCAGCATGTACAAGTACGACGCCTTATTAGAATCTCTGATCTGATAGCTCTCTCTTTCCCTCTCCGTAAAAAATTTCAAAACCAGATCGGAGAAAGACAAAGGGCTGCGTCTCATCAAATTTGCTAAACCAAGAAGACGATGGTTGAGTGTAAAAATATTCAAATAAATGCAATTTAAAATTCGGCTTCTAATCTATTATATAAAAATATATATATAAAGAGAAATTATTCTTTTTGTCAACAGTGGAGTCGTTGCCGGTGGGTCCAGATTCAAGAGGCCGTAGGTTAGGTGGTGGAAGTCAGCGATACTATGTGCTGACTCAGCGCCGATGAGTTGTTAATTAGGATCAATTAATTATCGGCCATTTCTATGTTGATCGTGTAGGGAGAAAAATTGAACATCGTAATTCTTTATATTTTTTTTTTATATAATAGATTGGAAACCGAATTGTAAAGTGCATTTATTTGCATATTACACTCAAACATCGTCTTCTTGATTTAGCATATTTGATGAGACCGATTCAAATTTTTTTATATAATAACAAATTTTGTAAATAAAGTTCACAACTATCATTTATATATTTATTAAAATAACGTTAACAAATTTTACAATGCAAATAAATGTTAATATGTGTGTGTGTTAACATCAAAATAAAAAAAAAATAATAATAATACTATCTTGTGGTTGCAATTGAGAACACTAGATAGATGAGATTGTCAAGGCACAAACTACACGCTGGTAAGTGAAAGGCCAGGAAATTGATTAAGCCATGGCAATTATGTAAGAGACATGACGTTTTCTTCATAATTGGTGACTCTAAAAGTATTAAAAGATAAATCACTAAACCTATCCTCAGGCAGTCCAAATATTTCAGCTCTCCTCATACTTCTATTCACAACATCATAATGAATCACGTAAACTGAGTAGGACAATGTCTGTGGCCCCAACAAGAGCTCATTGTTAGGACCAATACAATCAACAAAATAATCAATCTTGTCATCAAGAATCTCATCACCGTAATTTTCCAGTAAAACACCTTAATCTGAACCCAATAATCACTATCATTTTCATCCAACACCCAATATCACAATATTGTGAAATGACATTCATTCAACTATGAAATTAAGTAAACAAAGGACGGAGCTTAATACTTGTGTTAAACCGTAAGGTAAAATACAATCTTCATTAAATGAAATGGAACATAAAATACTAATAAAAATGATGATAATACATGTGTTCCATGTATTGCCTTTAGTTTACATTGAATGTGGACCAATCAACTATTGACTGGTTCAAAGCTAAATCGATTCAAGTGATCCAAACCAGATCCTGAACCAGCTCATAAATCAAACAAATTCTTAATTTAATTTTTTTTAATAGGTTAAATTTCAACTTTAATTACAATGTACTAATGTAAATTGACTTTTAATTTTAATTCATCAAGCCCAATATATTGGACCCAAAATTAAGTTTTATTAAACGCAATTAAATTCAAAACTTAATTGAAAAGCCTTTTAATTATTCTACTAAAAAAGAATTTTTGATACTTTAAAGAACTCAATGATATAAGCCATGAAACCCTAACACATCTTTTTCTTTTTCTCCTCCCATGCGGCTACACTTCTTCTTCTTTCTTTAGGCAGTGGCGCTGCCACTTTAACCAAGCCGCCACGGTGTGGTGACCGCGGTTGGCTTGCCGGACAGCCTTGGTCAGCTGGAAGCCATCCATCTCCTTTTTTGAATTTCTTTATTCTTTTTTTGTTTTCTTGATGTGGCGGCCCATGGCTATTGTTTTGACCAGATTAGCCACAGCTTGGTGGTCGCGGCTCCTCCTTTACCGAATGTCGGCGGTGGCTGGACTACCGCTGGCTTGAATTATCAAAATATCGATTTTTTTTTAATCCTTAAAAAAATAAAAACAACCTTAATCTCTCTCAAATTCCAAGTTTATTTTGCTTAATACCACAAGTCAACCACAAATTTGTTCTCAAATTTAATAATATTAGAATTATTAAATTTAAGAACATCAAAACTTTATTCGTTAATTAAAAATAAATCAATTTTAATACCAAAAACTTTAATAGATCAATTTTAATTGGACTTAACTTTATATAACAATTTGCAACATATAATTATTCACATATAAGTCAAACGTTGGATTAAGGATCCAACAATGCTAAATTAAAAAATCCAACAATATAAGGTTAAACAATTTCAATATATATACTCTAATTTGCATTGAATAAGTGTAAATACTGGTTTATTAGAGATGTACTTAATTAATTTTACTTATTTTTAGTATCCAATCATAACGAGTACCCGTAATAAACAGGTATTGTTTTCATTTATTTAATAGCTGACGTGATGAGATGTTATAAAGATATTGAACCTAACATTAGATTACATGGATAGCCTATGCCCCATAGCGTTAATTTTGAAGTGCACATTTGACTACATTTAATTTGGACGATGTTTCTTGTAATTAATTAGGATGGAACACTCCAGATAACGCAGGGTCTTGATCTTCCCACTAAAAGAATCTTCTAACTTATCGCTACTATCCACATTCAATTGCTTAACGCAGTAGCAACAAAACTAATGAAATTGTCTTTACCAAACAACAGAGGGATCAAGATGCATATCCGGACTGATTAAAGTAAAAAAGAATAATAAATCAGAATCATACAATATTAGCAAGAATTAGTAAACTTACAATTGCATCGTTGGTACTTGGTAGGCTGTACAATCAGAAATACACTTATATGGGACGGGTATATCAAGTTGCCCTACACCAATCTGATAAAATTTTAAAGGTATTTTCATTTTTTTGAGTTCTCTAATCATAATAAAATAAAGTTAAAAAATTTTTGAAAAGCATTTCTATTGGGAGGCTGTAAAGACAGCAACCTCCTACGGCCGGTCATATTGAAATGGTCCCATATACACGGTTCGTTTGTTTGTTTTTTTTTTTTTTCCCTTGAGACAGCCATTCTTTTTGCTATTATTGTATTGATATTTTCCTTTAATTTTACGTTTGACGCCAAGTGGGCCTATTCCAGGCAAAAATCCACTGTTTAAGGGCCTAGGAATTTACCGCCTAATTTGTTGTTGTCTTAAATAGAATTAAAGTTTAAATGGTTAATGAAAATTTCAGATGACGAAACCTGAGACAAAATTTTAGACAAAGCAGACAGCGATGCTTCGGGTCTATAAATTTTCTTCTTCTTTTCTTCTTTTTCAATTATCTCAGGCATTCATTAGAATGCGATCGTAGGATCCGAACTCTATAAGGACCGCTCTTTGCTTAACAGAGATATCCCTTAATTTCGGGTATTGTAATATATCACGTTTTCATTACATATTTCAAAATTTTTATTTCAGTCCTAATATTTTTGTTGCATATCTTACATTTGGACAAAAGAGAATTAGAAGATGTCACCAAACAATGATCGTTGCAGTTTGCGGGGAAAAATTGATACAAGTAGTAAACATTAAAACATGTGTCTTTGAATAAGTCCTTAGGCTTATCACGTGCCTGCGTACTGACTTGCTACGCCGCATCCACAGACGTGCAAAAGGAACTATTATATTATAGTGCAACTATAATTTTATTTTGAATTTAAACAAAAATAATTAAAAATTAATACATGTCGCTCTAGTAGCAAATTATGTAAAGTAAAAATGTTATCCATTGAGGTACGTCTAAGTTCAGTGTTAAAAGCGGCAAACCGATAGTGGCGGATCTAGGAAAATGATTTAACGGGGATTAAATTAGATAATTACAATATGTAAAAATTGAAATTTTTAATATATAAAATATTTATTAATATATTTATAATTGTTATCTACGTATTTTTATATTTTCAAGATATTGTGCAATACTCATTATTAATACAATTGAATACATCTTTTTCTACATAAACAACTAAATTATCATTCATCTATTTATCCCCCACCTGACATCAGAGTTGATTTCTCATGAATTTCATTGTTGAAAACATATTGTAGCTATGGAAACTGAAAGAATTAATGTCATCGACAAGTATAATAATGGATATATCTTGTCTTAAAATGTGGGCTTTTATAATTCTTAAAATTTAAAATTAACGTTTATATTTTATGGGTTTATCAGTTCATAAGGGTAATTTGAATAGATTAACAAGGGCTAATTGCAAACACAAATAGCTTGAGCCCCTACTAGGTATGCCCCCAGCCTACCGACTTAGTGTTAAGAGAACCCTATCGAGGACTTAGGTCTTGGGTTCGAGCCTCGTTAATATGCATGTGTTAATAAAGAAAAATGAAGCTATCTGTATTGTATTTTATTTAATAATATCATAAAAGTATTAAATAATTAATTAATTAAAATGAATCTCTAGTTAATTTGAATTTAATACTAATTAAAGTAATTTTTTTTATTGGATATATCATACTTTTATTTAGTTGCTCTATAGATTAGATTAGAATGAAAATTTTATAATCCGCAAAATAGTAGATTGGTTGTGATTTCTATTAGAGTCGTGCTATATATCCCAAAAAATATTCTCAAATTTTCATTTTAAATAATATGGCATTCATTAATTTGATGATGAGATCATGTTGATTAATGGGAAAAATACGCTTTTCATATCTAAGGTTTGATATTGTATCCCATTTCATCCTTACTATTTAAATAATAGCCTATTTCATTCCTACTTTTTAAATTCAACATCATTATCAAACTAATGGCACAAATTTTACCCGAATGTTATCAGCTTATTTAAAATCCCAAATTGCCACCCCTAGCAACAATATTAATGATTAGAATCCCAAATATTATCCACTTATTTAAAATCCCAAATTCCTCATTTTTCCATTTGATTTTTAATTTTAATTTTAATTTTTAGAAATATTAATATTAGATAATAAAATTTAAATTAGCAAAAATTAAATATTAGTATAAATAACAAATATTAAAATATTTATACAAATATACTATAAAATTTTCGAGCCCAATTAATCAATTGTAGTCTTGAATTATTATTAGATCAGGACTTATTCAAAAGGCCTTAGTCCAAAATTTTTCTTTTAAACTTTTATCTAATAAAATAAAAACTAAAGTAAAAGCTAAAGCTATAACCAAACTTTATCAAGATATATTGTCAAATTATACTTTTATTTAAATTTTATTTTTAATAGATTAAATTAAATTTAGAAACAAAAAACGTATTGATTATTTAAAGACTTTTTGGCGATCGAGGACCCTAAAAAATCCCTTTTTATTATTTAGGGAAGAGATTGGAATTCCCGTAAGCAATTCTGATAGAGATGAAGAGGGGATAGAGATTCTCCTAAGTAATTCTGACGGGAATAAGGAGGGGATGAGGGCACATGAAGAATATCAAAAATGGATAGGGGATGTCATTCCCCTCTCCTACCTTCCCCATTGCCATCCTTAACGTAACTAACTTCCCCATTGCCATCCCTGACGAGAAGTGAAGATGAAAGGAGGAAATTTGCATGCATACCGTAAATAAAAAACTTTCAGCTTTAGAAATTTTTCTTCTCCGTACAGAATAACTCGTTTTTATGGACATCCGGAATTGATAAAATATTAATTCCTTGCTTCGGGACATAACGTTTCTCTTGTTTTGAATCTCTTGGGATACAATCAAGTGGCTGCTTTAGTTGATTCCGCTCTTGTTCTGACAATGTGTTTTAAGAATAAAGCATTTAAAACATTCTTAAACTTCATCTTAAGTATGTGTGAAAGAAAAGCTTAAATTTGTTTACAAGCTTCTGTTTGGAAGCAGAGAAACTGATAGAAAATTCTCAGATCTGGAACAGTCTCTATTATTCATCAAAAATATCTAATACAAGCATTATTTATAGTAGCGGTTTTACATAGAGCAAAGTTCGTTATTAACTGACCAAACAAAGTGCATAACAGAATATATAATAGAATGTGATCAGGTAGAAATGCTTAGCTGTCGTTGCTGAATAGCTGAGCTTCCACATTTGACTTCCGCTGACTTTCGTCCTTTAACTGCATAATGAGCTCGCTTAACAATGTAAAACTACAAGCACGTCCGTTTCAAAACGTGATAGAATATATAATAGAATGTGATAAAATACAAGGCTTAAAAACATATATCGCAAAGAAGATTTACGCTTTAATATCATCTATCAATTGTCTGTAGTTTAAGCTCTTTACTAATCAATTTGTTCAATCCTGTCTAGACCATTTTGTTTTTAAATTTCATTCATTTTGGCCAAGTGCGAGAGTAAATACGTTGAAGAATTCTATCGATTCAATAGAGACATGTTCTGATCGTAGCCATAGGCGCAACCGAAGTTGCATTGGTAAGTAGTGTGAAATTGCCTGCTTGCCACAAATGGTTACTTTCCCTTCAAGGGGACAGTGTTAAAAAAATTTTTCAACGCTGGGTATAATTTTTTTAACCAATTGTTTCAAAGATCCAGCCTGGTTTGAAACAATTGTCTGATTATAAATATATATTAATAAATAATCTTATGTAATATATTAATAAATAATCTCATATAATATGGATTATAATCCTTAGCATTAATGTCTTACAATAAAAAATAATTACAACAGTATAGATCCCTCCATCTAAACTTTACACATCAGGCTTACTTATTTATTGACTGATATAGACATGGTCTTTGGGATGGGAAAAAATGGCAAAAAATCTACGCCCGAGGTTCAGCGCTACTCTTGATGTAAAAGGGACCGGAGCCTATGCTTTAAAATATTTATAAAAAAAATCCCACATAAGTACTTTTTAAATTGTCTGAATTTACTTAAATCGATTTTTTGAGCATGATCTAGTTGCTAACGTGTTACTTAGAAAGGGATACAAAATCATTCAATTTTATAATTAGGCAACGTGTTTTAGTTGAAGAAATAAGAAAGAATTTGGAAAAGACCCAACGATCACTTCTTTTTCAATAAATATGCTGAACGAAAAGAATACATATACGGTGCGTTTGACAACTTCTCAAAGAATACTATTTATATTTTAGTGTTCTCCTCCATCCCAATTTTTCATTTGTTTCTCTTTAACACTTATAAAGATTTAGTGCGCAGATGAGTTTGTATTAAGCATTAAATCAACGATTAAGATTTGAGTGCTATGCACCCACACCATGAAAACTCAAATCCTGGCCATTAATTGTAATATATTTTTTAAAATTTTTCTGTATGCAATTATTGTTTTCATTTACTTTGTTTGCTGCTGCACAGCAAACAAATAGGTGATGGATAATTCGGTGATATTGTGGATTCTTTGAGAAAGAAGACCTCGCATCCCTTACCCAAAGGGTGTTTCATCTGCAGAGTCCCTAAGCCCAAGCAGTCTTTACATCCAAGTGATTACATTCCAAAATGGTTTGGCCGATAGAGGGATTCAAATGGTATAGTTCGTTTTTATTGGTAGCTGGAAGAATTAGAAACATAACTATTGCTTTCCAATTAGCTGTTTTTACTTCATCAATCCCGATATTTTAATGACTACATTATAGTCATGAGTTATCTTGTACCCCCTCCAGAAGATGGGGAATCACTCATTCAAAATGGAATAATCGGACTGGGAATAGTGAAAGATTGTCAAATGTTTTTCACAACCTTACCAAAGATTTCAGCTGGGTAAACATTTCGGATATAGTCATCTTGTTGAAGAACTACAGAGCTACTCCAAATTGCCTTGGCACAACAAAATTATTTCAGCGCTACATGGGCTTTTCTATCATCGGACAGTAGGTTAACTAATTAATTTCAGCTATTTTCTAATTGTATTTTTTTGGAAGGATTTCCCTTGTATTGTTCGTACTAGTGCTTCTCTTTTGCATAGCTCAATCGAAGGATGGATAATAATTCATTCGAGGGTTCTTTATAAATATTCCAATAAAATTCATCTTTAAATTAAATTAATGATTCAATTTTAATAAAATAATTTTGAAAATATTATTGGAGAACTATAATAAAAATCAAACTATAATTACCGGTGATAGAGTAATTATTCAAAATCAAACCTGGCACAACTACATAATGAATCTCTCTTACTCTGTGATTGATGTACACCAGCAGTAAAACACTTTGTTTGAAAGCTCTAGAAATTAATCTATAATGCGATGATAGAACAAATTGTTTGTGTGACGGTGAGTAGGAGGAGAATAACTGCTGCAATGACAGAGATAGATGCCTATGGAGTGTTGAAATAATTTTGCTTCAAATTTGCCTTCCACCTGTGCGTTGGTAATTTGCAATAGGCCTGTAAAGCTCCAACGAGACCAGCATATTGGAAATCATCCCCACCCTTCACACAATCTTTGATAAGGCTATGGAAAACAGTTGACAATTTTTCACTATCCCCCAGCCTGATAATTTCATTTTGAATGAGTAGATCCGCATCTTTTGGTGTCACTAGAAAGGAAATCATGATTATGACACAGTCATTAAAATATTTCACCGGATATACATGCATAGTCTCGAAAACTAGAAGATTTCTGTAGAATCGCTCTGTCAAATCACCCAAACCAAAAATCGGAATTTCCAGAGTCCCTTCATGGAATTTGATGTCAAGTAGATTTTCGTCTGACCTTGATTTAAATTGGACGCCGGCTCGATAAAGTTCCTTTCCACCAGGCATGTTTCGGCAAGGGAATTCACTTTCGGCGAGTGAGTGGGGTGGCTGAAGAGAGTGAAGACAGAGTATTATCAGATCAAGAAAGTGTTTAGCTTCGTAAAAGTGGACTCCTATCAAATTCTCAGCTTTTATTGTTAGAAGATTGCGATCATTGAAGAACCATGAACGGGTAAGAGTCATAAGGGAAATTCCCTCATAAATGTCATCATCGTAGGTTGTTGTTTTGGCTAGGTCAAACAACCCACTGAGAATGAATAACGGGAGCTGATTTTCCAGCAGGTACATGTCATATCGCATTCCAAGACCCAGGAGTCTCAACCCTGATGGCTTCTTAAATAAGATATCATCATCAGTTATAAAAGTAGGAAAATGAACTGCTCTAAGAAAGAACTCAATAAGAAAGACAGCATCCACTAAAATCATCGTTGTGAACTCATCACTTTCAAGATCAATGGTGTCTGCATAACAATTGCGCAACTCCGTCTCCTTTTTCTTTATAAATGCAAGGAAATGTGCCATGCTTACCTTAGTTCGTTGAAGAAAGTGATGCAAGTATCTTAGCTTATGCTCTTCCATTTCTTGTAACTCTGGGTTACCGAGATGAAGCGGCCCTATTGAAACAATTTGCGGAGTGTAATCAATTGGATGGAAGCACCGCCTGGTCTGAGGAACTCTGTAGATGCAACTCGCTTCGGATGAGGGATAACGCAACGTCGTTAACTTGGCACTCAGAAAATTTGCTAAGTACCCCATATCAATGGATGCATGGTCCTTGCTTTCCATATTTCGGTTGCTTGCTGCAGTTACAAGAATGTATGAAACCAGTCAACTCCAATGCAACAGAAAAGGAAACAACTGAAACTGTGTAACTAGTTAAGTATAGAATTATTAAGTTTCAAATAGCTTTAATTGAATGGTCATCCAAATTCAAATTTTGAGGAACATAGGAGGAAAAAAAATAATTTACCCACCCCTTTTCCTTTTGAAAAAATATAATTACAAAAAAAAACTTTGAGACTATTGAGGCGGGGGCATAGTAGTCTCTTTATCAAGATTCTCTAACACAAGCTAATAGGAAACTAGTTGGGTAATATCATCGGATAACTTGGGTAGTATTAAGAAAGTGTTGATATTTTTAGGTGATGTTTGGTTGGGAGGAGAGAATAGAGGAGAGGAAAGAAATTTAAATTTTACTTTTATTTCCATTGTTTAGTTAGACAAAATGTATAAGAATCTAATTTCCATTACAATTTAATATCCATCATAATATAGAATTTGAATTCCACCCAAATGAGTGAAGAATTCAAATTCCTCTTATATTGGAAATCAAAACTTTTCAAATTACCCTTCAACTTTTTATCTTATTGAATGCTATTAATAATTATTATTTATAATTTTATTTTATCAATTTAATATTATAAATAATTTTATATTAATTAAATTTAATGAATGCTTTAAGAAACTTAACAAAATAAATAAACTTATTTATTTATTTGTTTAATATAAAAATATAGAAATATAAATTAACCGTTGTCGAAATTCTATCGGACATCACCAGGCTGTCGCCGAACTACCATCCGACCGTTGTTTTATTTTATATATATATAATTTTAATAAATCATGAATTATTTTAAGACTTTTTGACATTAAAAAAGTTTGATATTGATATTAAATTTTATTTCATTACTAATATAAATAATTTAGTATTTAAGGCAAAGGATAAATTTATCCAAAAAAAAATTATAATTCCTTTCCCTATAAAATTTTATGTGAAACCAAACAATAAAATTTAATTTCACTATTGTCTTCCTATCCTTTCTTCTTCCTTCCTCTCCATTCCACTCTTTTCCTCTCCTCCCCTTTCTTCAAACCAAACATGGCCTTACTAGTTTCTTGATATTGCCCAAAATATTAAATTGAAGCTATCTTTAACTAACAACAGAGTAATAAAGATGCATCCTTTTAGAGTGATCTCAAGTTGAAGAACAAGAAACTTACAATTGCCACAAAAAAAATGAAAGTAAAATATCTGTAAAAACAACGTTAAAATCGACCGAATTTGGGCACTTAATTACCAACACAGTGACTCACCCACATGAACAGTCCTCTTATCTGTCACGCTAATTAACTAGCACCCGCAGATATCCTAGAACACACTATAATAACTATCACGAGAAGTGAAGATGAAAAGAGGAAATTTGTGTGCATACCGTAGATAAAAAGCCTTCAGCCTGAGAAATTGTTCTTCTGCACACAGATTAACTCGTTTTTGTAGACATCCGGAACTGATAAAATATTAATTCCTTGCTTCGGGACATAACAATTCTCTTGTTTTGAATCGCTTGAGATACAATATTCAAGTGGCTGCTTCAGTTGATTCCCCTCAAATGATAAAATACAAGTAAAGCACAAATAAATTAACATGGTAAATGCCGGACGATGTGTTTTAAGAATAAAGCATTGAATATTCTTAAACTTCATCTCAAGCATACGTACAACTTAGAGCAGGTTCTTTTCGCTTTTGATTGCTACAAAAAATATAAGGCTTTAATATCATTTGTCTATTATTCTTGTTTAAGTTCAACTCTTTAGTAATCAATTAGTTCAATCCAGTCCAGACCATCAATTTTAGTTTAAGAAAGATCGATACAAATTGGCGATGGTGATTAATATAGTTATAGTATCAGTTAGATTTTTTTTTCCTTAAATGATTTTATTCAACAATTATATACTTACTACAGTTAGTACATCATTGCTATGGTATTCAATATTACAGTTAGTACATCAGTACTATGGGACAAAAAAAATTACAACAAGACAAAAAAAGTTTCATTATAGGACAAACTCTTTTTCCCCTTTCATCTCTTACAAATTTAGTAGTAATGATTGTATATGCATTATTATTAGATTTCATTTAGAACTCAGAACTCTTTTCTCTACAGTGGAAAAGTTCAAACTCATTTGGCGTATTTGAAGTAGAACTCATTTTTTTTTTATTGTTTTGTCTACCTCCTTGCCCATTCCCCACTGACTCTTAAATTTTTGAGGGAGAGATCATCTCCACTCAATTAGTTGATAATTAAAGAAGAAATTAAAATTAACATCCATAATTCTCTTATCAAGGCTCGAACCATTGCACTTACTCTTGTAAGTGTAAAGGCTCTCTCAATGGACTAAAGACCCATTAGTAAGTGGAACTCATTCTTAAAACCAACTTATAAGAAGAGTGAGTCTAAGTGTTTTTCAATCCACAGGTAAAGTTTTAATTAACTTTGCAATGTGGGATGAAATTAGAGTCATCATCGTCATGCATATTCAGTTTTTTTTTTTTTAACAAAATCTTCATGCTCATGCGTATTCAGGTTGCTTGGCCCATTGGAGGTCTTGGTTGCTTGCTCCTTTTCATAGTTTTGCTGCAGATGATACACGAGGAATCTTTTTATGGCGATTCTTCCTTCTAATGACCGACAGATCTATGATTCTTTTCTCCTAGATGAAGCAGCAGGCATCAGTCCATGGAACCCATAAAAAAGAGAGTTATAGCGCGAAAGGGGTATCACATTGAGTAGAACTATTGGCACCACCTCAATAGTCCTATAAAAACCCCGTTTTCATTTTTTTTTCACAAACCTACATGAAATTACATGTAACATGAAAAGACAGGTAAAAATCTAATGAAACCCCTGTGGCCTGCGCAATTCCTTTTTTTTATACAACTTCTCCTCTCTACACCCAAACGAATTTTTTATATTTTTCTATTACATGAGTGTATATTTGTGATGCCAAACCTTAGCTTATAAAACCTTAGATTACAGTTGAGAAATCTTATTCATATAAATTTATATATTACATAACAGTGAACTTAATTAGAAGAGTCGTAATCTCATAGAACTTTAGCAAATTAATAAATAAAAAAGATGGAAGATTAATCAACAATAAATCATCTCCGACTAATCCATTTACTTAATTAAAGTAAAACGACAAACAATTGCGGAATTTAAGTATGCATTCAACAAAGTTGCTGATCATGAAGCTATTTAATGTAACAACTTTCCATTTCCTTTACATGAGCTATAGCATTCATTAACCCCACAAAATTAAGCTGTGTATCTTAGGAAGGGTACAATTTCTCGACCTAGAATATTCTCTTGGAAAGAAAAAAGAAAATAAATTGAAGAAATTTCAATGTCCATATAGTTTTCGGGAAAGTATATTAATGGAAGGCTGTATCCATCATGCCCCTCCGGCATCATACCCCCTTATTTTTCTTGTAGTGAAGTCGCCATTGGATGAAAAGGAGCAATATCGTGCAGGTATGAAGTGGCCACATGGCACATTAAGCAAACTGGGGATGCAGGTCATTAGGTGAGAACTGTTAATGTTGCAATTATTTTGTTTAAAGAAATAAGAAAATGTCGCTATATGTATAACAATAAATTAGTTGCCCAAAAAAAGTACTTGTAGAAGCAAGTAGTCAGTGAGAAACAATACAATGTTGGTGATTTACAGTTTTGTTGTTGTAGTTGGCACAAAATGTAGGCGAATGTAATATTAATGAAAGAAAAAATGAACTAAGAATGAAAGGATAGGAAGTAGATGTACGAATACGCATGAGAAGTTTTGAAATCTATAGTAGAATACAAATCGCCAGAATTTATCAGCACCCAAAATATATAAACTTAATTCTGTAAACTGAATAATATATCATTCTCTGTGTAAGACTCATATTATATCAATAATATATAGCCATATTATCAAAATAAGAATAATAACAATAATGATGATGATGATGATTAATTAAATAATATCTAATTTTGGCGGGTGGTACATGTTGGTAAATAGCATAGATGGATCTTGGCCTAATAGATGGTGCCGAAAAGGAATCAAACAATATTAATAGAATCAAAACAAACAATCAATTATATTGATCAAATGTTTAATTTTCTCCATCTTAATTATTGATTAAAAAAATTATATGTCAATCAACATAAAAATTGATTGACTAATAAATCATTATTTTGCAACTATTTTAATTGTATGATTACCTTTTCTATCTTTCAATATTTATATAAATTTCTCAGTCATTATTCCCCACTTTAATGGTGAAATTTATCCATTTTCTTATCATTGTCTTAAAAGACTTCAACACAACACAATCCGTTGGCCATTTGTTATTTCTCATTAGTTGTACTAGGACATAAAAATTTTAATTTTACCGTTAACTCCGTAAGTATAAAGACTAAAGAAATATTTTAAAACGATCAGTTACCAGCAATTTCATAATGTCATAACCAGCTAATCACAAGTACAAAATCAACTGGTTTTATTATTATATATTCTCAGATTGAGCTTAAAAAAAGAAAAAAAAACTGCAAAATAAGTGAAATCTTTCCGAATTCAAAGATATTGGAAATAATAGAAATTAATTTCCAAGGCCATCATGGGACAAGCTGTTTGTATATGATGGTTACTACAAGACTAACGGCAGCTCTAATGACAGCGATGGTTGCCCATGGAGTGTTAAAGTTTTTTACCCAATTTTTTTTCTTTTATCTATACACGATTATCTCTCTTATTCCGTGATTGAGGCACACAAAACAGTTAACTGGCAATACAAGTGAAATTAATCTACAATGCGATGATAGAGCAAACTGCTTGTGTGACAGTGAGGAGAAGAAGAATAACAGCTGCAATGACGGAAATAGATGCCCATGGTGTGTTGAAATAATTTTGCTTCAAGTTTGCCTTCCAACCATGCCATGGTGATTTGCAGTAGGCCTGTATACCTTCAACGACATTAGCATATTGGAAATCTTGACCCATCACATTATCTTTTGCAAGGTGTTTGAGAGCAGCCGCCGATATTTCTCTGTCCCCCAGCCCAATAATTCCATTTTGAATGAGTATGTCGGCATCTTTTGGAGTGCGGAGAAGGAAATACATGATCGCAACATAGTCATTAAAATATCGGGGACAGCCATGCATATTCTTGAAAGCTAGAAGATTTTTATATAAACATCCTGTGCCACTAACAAATGCTGTAAAAAATGGAATTACTAGAACCCCGTTGTTGAATTTGATGTCAAGTAGATTTTGTGATCTTGGCGCTGATTCAATCTTGACTCCAGCTTGATGAAGTTCTTTTATCCCGGGTATACTTTGATAATTGAATTTACTTTGGTCACGTGGCTGGGATGTCTGGAGACAGAGGATAATAAGATCAACAAAATGTTTAGCTTTGGAAAAGTTATATCACCTATTGGAAGAAAGGCGGATTCTTGGGAGAAAAAAGAACGGATGATAGTTTTAGTTTTGAGGGAAATTCCGTCGTAAATGTCACCATTATAGGTTGTTCTTTGGGCTAGATCAAAAAACTCTCTGAGAATGAATAATGGAAGCTCATTTTCCTCCTAAGTACAAGTCATATCGCATTTGAATACCCAGGAAACTCAAATCTGATTTACCGAATAAGGGATCATCATCAGTTCTGAAGTCACTCTCATATTTTCTCAGAAACAGCTCAATAAGAAAGACGGCATCCACTAAAATCATGGCCACAAACACATCACTTTCAAGATGAATGGTTTCGGCATAACAATTGCGCAATTTTGCTTCCTTTTCCCTTACGAACGCAACGAATTGTGGCGCGGTTACCTTAGTTCGTTGGAGAAAGTGATGCAGGTATCTTAGTTTGTTATCTTCCATGGCTTTTAGCTCTTCGTTACCATGATGAAGCGGGCCGATTGAAACAATCTGCGGAGTGTAATCTCTTGGATATAAACACCGTCGGGACTGAGGAACTCTGTAGATGCAACACTCTTCCGATGAGACGTCATGCAAGGTCTTGAACTTCCTTCTCAAAGACTCTGCTAACTCGATATCAATTGCCGCATGGTCCTTGTTGCTGTCCATATTTCTGTGGCTTGCTACAGCAGCGGCACGAAGTATATGAAACTTGTAATTAAATTCACAAAAGACCAATAGGAACAATATCTGAAACTATCTCTCATTAACAATCAAATAATTAGATTCATTTACAATATGATTGAAAAAGAATTGGGAAGTCAAATAGCTCAAATCCGAACTCTACACCATTGGCACCAAGTTTACCCCGAATATTATCCGTGCCAATTTTTTCAAAGCGGAACCAACTTAGTTAGAATCCCAAATTGCCACCCCTAGCAACAAAGAGATAATTTACAGATAAAAAATTATTTTATGTAAATGTTTTGGTTTGTGCTTATTACGCTTTTATTTTTTATAGGCCTGAGGTCATCCCAACTCCCATCACACGTGAATAGAGTTTGGTCCAAAACTTCTAGTATCATCTCAAAAAGTTTACCGGTTTAGCTAATTAACTAGCAATAATAACTATCAAGAGAAGTGAAGATGGAAAGAGAAAACTTGCTTACATACCGTAGATAAAAACCTTCAGCCTCAGAAATTGTTCTTCTCCATACAGAATAACCCGTATTTATAGACATCCGGAGTTGATAAAATATTAATTCCTTGCTTCAGCACATAACATTTCTCTTGTTCTGAATCTCTTGGGATACAATCAAGTGGCCGCTTTAGTTGATTCCCCTCAAATGATAAAATACAAATGAAGTACGGTAAATTCCGGACAATGTGTTTTAAGAATAAAGCATTTAGGATATTCTTAAACTTCATCTTAAGTATGTAAAGCTTAAAGCAGGTCCGTTTCACTTTTGATTGCGACAATAAAATATAAAGCTTAAAACATATACCACAAAGAAGATTTGGGATATAAATTCATCTATCTATTGTTCTAGTTTAAGTTCTCTACTAAACAATTAATTCAATCGTGTCCAGACCATTTTGTTTTTAAAATTTTATTCATTTTAGTCGAGTGCGATAGTAAATACGTTGAAGAATTCTATCGATTCAATTAAGAACATGTTCTAATTGTAGCCATGGGCGCAACCGAAGTTGCATCGGTAGGTAGTGTGAAATGGATATTGACGTATTGTTGATATTTTATTTTATTTTTTTAACGAATTGTAATTCGTTCAGATGCAGATCCAGCCCGGTTTGGGCTCAAGCTCAAGCATCTACAACGGTCTAGGTCCCTCCCTCTAAACCTAACACATTCAGGCTGGCTTATTTATTGAGTCATCTGGACTCTATACATGGTCTTAGGGATGGGGTAAAAAACAAAAAAAGAATTCTAGGACCAATATCCAGCGCTAGTCTTGATGTATAAGGGCCCGGAGCCTGGGGTTTAAAATTGTCTGAATTTACTTAAATCGATTTTTTTTAACGTGATCTAGTTGCTAACGTGTTACTTGGAAAGGGAAACAAAATTATTCAATTTTATAAGCAACGTGTTTTAGTTGAAGAAATAAGGACTTGGAAAAGACTCAACCATAACTTGTTCTTAAATAAATATACTGAACTAAAAGAAAATATATATAGGCATTTGACAACTTACATTATATTGTATTAAACATTATTCTTATAAAAAATATAATAATTATTTTTTGTAAGAGAAATATTTCTTTTTTTAAAAAAGTTATAATCCTCCTTTAATAAGTAAACTTTTAAAAGAAAAACTATTTATTCTTTAAATAATAATACTACTAAATAAGAAAACATTTATTAAATTCTTATTAAAAAATAAGATATATTTTTTAACGGTTTGTTTTATCACCGAATAGTAGGTTAACTAATTAATTTCCACCATTTTCTACTTGTATATTGTTTGGAAGGATTTCGCTTGTATTGTTTGCACTGGCACTTCTGTTTTGCGTAGCTCAATCAAAGGATGTATAATATTCATTCAATGGTTCTATATAAAAATTTCAATAAAATTCATCCTTAGATTAAATTAATGATTCAATTTTAACAAAATAATTTTGAAATTACTATTGGATAGCTATAATGAAAAGCAAATTATAATTACCGATGATAGAGTGATTATTGAAAATCAAACTTAATACAACTACATCATGAATCTCTCTTACTCTGTCATTGATGTACACCAGCAAGAAAACACACAATTTGAAAGCTCCAGAAATTAATCTACAATGCGATGATAGAACAAACTGTTTGTGTGACGGTGAGTACGAGGAGAATAACAGCTGCAATGACAGAGATAGATGCCCATGGAGTATTGAAATAATTTTGCTTCAAATTTGCCTTCCACCTGTTCGTGGGTAATTTGCAATAAACCTGTAGAGCTTTAACGAGATCGGCATACAGGAAACCACGCCCACCCTTCACACAATCTTTGATAAGGCTATGGAAAACAATTGACAATTTTTCACTATCCCCAAGACCAATAATGTCATTTTGAATGAGTATATCCGCATCTCTTGGTGTCGCCAGCAAGCAACTCATGGTTATGACATAGTCATTAAAATATTTGACCGGATAGACATGCATAGTCTCGAAAATTAGAATATTTCTGTAGAAACGCTCCGTGGAATCAAACAAACTGAAAATCGGAATTTCCAGAGTCTCATTATCAAATTTGATGTCAAGTAGATTTCTGTTTGATCCTGATTTAAACTTGACGCCAGCTCGATAAAGTTCCTTCGCAGCAGGTATGTTTCGGTAAGGGAATTCACTTTGGGCGCCTGAGTGGGGTGACTGGAGAGAGTGAAGACAGAGTATAATCAAATCAAGAAAGTGTTCAGCTTCGTAAAAGTGGACTTCTATCAAACTCTCAGCTTTTATTGCTAGAAGAATGCGATCATGGGAGAACCAAGAACGGGTAAGAGTCATGAGGGAAATTCCCTCGTAAATGTGATCATCGTAGGTTGTTGTTTTGGCTAGATCAAACAACTCACTGAGAATGAATAATGGAAGCTGATTTTCCTCCAAGTACAAGTCATATCGCATTTGAACACCCAGGTGACTCAACCATGATGATTTCTTAAATAAGATATCATCATCAGTTACAAAAGTAGGAAAATGAACTATTCTAAGAAAGAACTCAATGAGAAAGACAGCATCCACTAAAATCATCGTTATGAACTCATCACTTTCAAGATCAATGGTGTCTGCATAACAATTGCGCAACTCCGTCTCCTTTTCCTTTATAAATGCAAGGAAACGTGCCATGCTTACCTTAGTTCGTTGAAGAAAGTGATGCAGGTACCTTAGCTTATGCTCTTCCATTGCTTGTAACTCTGGGTTACCATGATGAAGCGGCCCAATTGAAATTATCATTGGAGTGTAATCATTTGGATGGAAGCACCGCCTGGCCTGAGGGACTCTGTAGATGCAACTCGCTTCAGATGAGGGATAACGCAAGGTCTTCAACTTCCAACTCAAAGAATCTGCTAACTTCTCCATATCAACGGATGCATGCTCGCTTTTATCCATATTTTCTATCACTTGCTGCACTATTAACAAAATAATAATAAGACCTAGAATAATCTTTAGATAACAACCAAGTAATCAAGACAGAGTGATCTCAAGTTGAGAAACAAGAAACTTGCAATTCCCTGTCGGTGGCTTATGCCCTGCGTTTATGGGCAAAACCAATAGTTGAGTCAAAAAGGCCGGCGCACGAACATTGGGTCGGTCTTACAGACAGCCCTTTCTCGTTTACTTTATCTTTTTCTCTTTTTACCCCCTATCTTTACACAAATTCCAAGACTCCGGGCTCTGCTTCACAGGCCGTACCGCGTATGTATATTCATTGATGTTTGGTGTGGAATATTATATCGCCAACCACTTTCTAAAGTGGATTTTACCACTATTAACACTGCGTTTCCAAAGCCTAAATTTAATGATAAGTCATAGCCGAATGACCCACAGATAATTGCAATCAAAGAATTAATTCTTGGATAAAAAGTTGCTATAGCCACAAGTGCTTTTAATTGGATACAAATCCTCTACTCATTTTATCTTTTACTTGTTAATTGTATTTGCTCATTTTATCTTTTACTTGATTTTTATAATGACATTGCCTAGAATATTATTATTGGTTATTTTTGTTTTAATTTTTTTTTTATCTCTGTTTTCTCTGTTCAAAGATTTTATAACCCAAAATTCGTAACTTGGATGAAAAGTGTTCAATATGTGGCCCTGCCACAACTTGGAAAATGATCAACGCTGCCTTTTTGAAATCTATTTGTTTCAAAAATGATTGAACGTGAGAGCAACGTATGTGGACTGTTATTGGACCCGCAAAAATGAAATGAACGCACGATTGAGTTTTTGGACTGCTCCGGAGTCTTTCCTAATACTAAAAATGAAAATTGAATAATTTTGTTTCCCTCTCATCTATTCAAGCAAGCAACACGTTGGCAACTAGATCACCGAATAGGCCAAAAATCAGCCACAAACTAAATTCATTTGAGTCAAGTCACACAAGTTAAAAGTGAAGTGACGAATAGACATTAGACAACATATATAATTAAGATGATATCTTTTCCTTTCTTCATATTTTTTATTGAATAATAATCCCGACGAATCGGGAAAATATAAACTTTATTAAAGTGGCAAACCAAATCAGTCATCATCACCGACAAGTCAGCATACCCCATTGGGAAGAAATAAAAAGAAAGGACAAAAAATGAATGATGTAAAAAGTTACATCATATATCTTTATCATACATCCACTTAGTATATACGTGACATATACATTTATTTTAAAAAAAAAATTATGTAATTAATAATTATATTTAATTTAAATGTATATGATATATGTTCAGTAGATGTAATACAATAAATGCAATTTAAAATCTCCTTATACAAATTAATTTATAGCAACTTCTCTTAAAGACATAACAATCAATCACAATTACATGATTGTCTCTCTTATTTTGTCTCTTATTTTGTGATTGAGGTACAAAAAACAGAAAAAGCGGCAATACATTCAAATGAAATTAATCCTTCTAAAAATGTATAATTTGAAAATTGTATAAATTAATCTACAATGCCACGAAAGAGCAAACTGTTTGTACGAGGTAGTTATTAGGAGGATAACAGCTGCAATTACGGAGATAGACGCCTCATGGAGCATTGAAATAATTCTGCTTCTAGTTTGCCTTCCAACTATGCCACAGTAATTAAAATTTTTTTACGAATAGAGATATGTGTACCATTGATTAGATGCAACAGTATATATTCCTAATGTTATTAATACTATAAAAAAAATTACAACATCAATTGAAACCTTGATCATTAAACTTGAACTAACACCATTAACTATGATACAATGCTTACTTTAAACTTTTAACCATTAACCTGTAATTTGTTACTAATAAACCTAAAATCATTAAGTGACAACTTGAAATGGTTTAATAAACATAAAAAATCTAGTACAGATAATACGAAATCACAAACATTAAATTTGAAATTTAGGGCGTGAAAATAATAATAATACAATATAAGAAACCATAAATACTAATATAAAAAGTAAACTAATATTAGATTTTTATATATTTATTTATTTATTTTCTTTTACATATTTTTTTATTTATTTTTTTTTTATTTTATATAATATATAAATTTTTATAATTAAACATTTAATTAGATTTTGAATTTTTATTTAATTTTTTTTGAATTTTTAATTTGACACTTAAATTTATATGGTAAACTAGTATTAGATTTTTTATATATTTATTTATTTATTTAAAATTTTTTTTTAGTTTTAAAATTCATGGGCTTGGCTTTTTACCATTCATTCCTAATCAGGAGATATAATGAACCTTACCCTATAAAATAAAAAAAAAAAAAACTACAACAGACAAGCAACAATTGATTGAAAAACAGTAGAGGAGTAGACAAAATTAGAATAAAAAATAGTTTGAAACTATTTACTAGGCGTTAATCCATTTCCGAAGTAATTAAATATGGAAAAGAATATTTGGCTAAATAGCTAGAGCCACCTCCCTCCTAATTGCAAAAGTAGTGGTTAGAAACCCCACAAAAGTATTGTGAAAATTTAATTTTTTCTTTAAAATTAAGTGAAAGTTTTTTTTTTTTTCTTTTAAAATGTAAGTGAAATTTACGTTATTTAAATATTAGAGAGGATAATTAAAAAAAAAAAAAAGAATATGGATTTGAAACACCAAAATTAAAAGGCACAAAACTCAAATTGCCTTGCTTATGCCCGGTAATGCATAGATATCTCCTATTAAGTGGCCACGGGGTCCCACTGCACGAGTCGACAAAAACCAAACGAAGTTTGATCTATGTATTTTACGAATTAAAAATTCAACAAAACCAAGTTCATCTATCATTATTATTATTCTAAAACAAATAAGAGTTTGTTAGAGTCAAAATATTTGGCACAATCACAGATCCGTACAACATGGCACGCTTCCAGATCGTTAATGAAGTCATAACCAAATAATCACGAGTACAAAATCAACCACTCTTATTTTTTCACATTATGTGATTGAGCTAAACAAGACAAACGCTGGCATATTAAATATATCAAATCGATCAGACAACATACCATTCGTAAAATAGAAATTATCCTACTCCTACAATGCGATGATAGAACAAACTGTTTGCACAACAGTGAGTAGGAGGACAACCGCCGCAATGACAGAGATAGATGCCCATGGAGTGTTGAAATAATTTTGCTTCAAGTTTGCCTTCCACTGGTGCAAAGGGTATCTGCAGTAGTCCTTCAGATCTTGAACAAGAACCGAATACTGAAAATCATCAGGGTCCAATGTAGCCTGTTTGTCAATATTGCGTAGAAAATTTGACACTGCTTGGCTATCCCCTGTCCAATTATCAATAACTCCATTTTCAACAAGTTTGTCCGCATCTTTTGCAGTGACAACGAGGTTCCTCATCATTATAATATAGTCATTTATATAGCTGTTATCACAATGCACTGTCTCGAAAGCAAGAAGATTTCGGAACAAACTTTCGGTGGTTTCATATATTGTCAATAATGGAATTTCCAAAATCCCTTTATTGAACGTGATGTTGAGAAGATTTTTGCCTGAGCCCAACTGAAACTGGACTCCAGCTTGGTGAAGTTCCGTTACAGTAGGTATGTTTTGAGGGTTGACTGTATGTTCATCATCATGATCATCATCCGACTCCTTGGACGGCTCAAGACAGAGTCTAAGCAAATCAAGCATATGCTCAGCTTTCAAGAAGTGTTGCTCTAAAATATCCTCCTCTATCAAGAGATCATCACCACTCAAGTTCCCGATCAGACTTATAATCAATTTAATCAAGGAAACTTTCTCGAATTGTTCATCACACGCTGCAGTTTTCGCTAGATTGAACAAGTCGTTTAGAATAAAAAATGGAAGCTGATTTTCTAGCAAGCACAAGTCATCGTGAATATGTATATATGGCTTTCGAAATATACAATCATCAACAGTTACCAAATCACGATTAGAATATCTGAGGAGGTGCTCAATCATGAAGATGGAATCAACTAAAATCACTGTAACAAATTCATCGCTTGTAAGTTTAATGTTTTCTGAATAACAGCTGCGCAATTTAGCTTCCTTATCCTTTACAAGAGTAAGAAACTCCTCAATACTTACCTTAGTTCGTTTAAGAAAATGCTTGAGGTTTCTTCTTTTATGCTCTTCCATCTCTTTTAGCTCTTCCTTACCATGATGAAGCGGCCCGATAGAAATCACTTGTGGAGTAAAAGCACTTTCATTTAGACAGCGCGTTTGCTGAGGAACTCTATATATGCAACACTCCTCGGATAAGGATTGCAGGGTCTCCAAGTTTTCTCTCAAAGAAGCTGCTAATGTTTTCACATCGATTGATGCATGCTCGCAGTTGGCCATCTTATTAGAAAACATGCACAGATAAAACTATATCAAATATGAAGAAGATTGAAAGAACTCACATACCGCGAATTCGGGATGGATGAAACCCAGTCATCTTCCTCTTTGAATTTATCTATAGAAAGCCCTTTTCCCTTTTTTTGGGTTCAATCAAACGTTACCAAGTGTTCGGAGTAGTTTATGCCAAAATTAAATCTATCTACTCATAAAAGAAATAACTATATAAATCGAGGTAGATAAGTCTGATCACAACTTGCAACCCTGTCTGTAGCTTATGCCCCGCAGTTATGAACAAAACCAATAATTGACTCAAAAAGGCGCTTGCATGAACATTGACGCGGTCTTACAGACAACGCCTTTCTCTTTTACTTTATCTTTTTCCATTTTTCCCTACTTTACACAAATTCCAAGACACTAGGCCATGCTCCACAGCTTGTACTGCATTGGATACTCATTCATGTTTGGTGAGGAATATTATATTATCATATCCCATATTATCAACCACTTTCTAAATTGGATTTTACCACTATTATGCTGCTTTTCTAAAGCCTAATTTTAATGATAAGTGATAGCCGAATAATCAAAGAATTAATTCTTGCATAGAAAAGTTACCATAGGGACAAGTGCCTTTAATTGGATTCAGATCCTCTACTCATTTTATCTTTTACTTTTGTGGAGTGTTCAGAATGTGGACCTGCCACAACTTGGAAAAGAGAAGATGATCAATGCTGCCTCACTGGCATTACCATTCTGAAATTTATTTAATTTTCCCCCGCGGCCAAGAAAGTCAGTTAAAATGATTGAGCGTGAGTGCTATGCATTCACATCCTAAACACTCACATCCTCGCCATTAATTCTATTTTTTTTTCCTGTATGCAATTATTGTTTTCATTTACTGTGTTTGCTGCCACACAGC
Source organism: Luvunga scandens (assembly GCA_030449905.1). Taxonomy (NCBI): domain Eukaryota; kingdom Viridiplantae; phylum Streptophyta; class Magnoliopsida; order Sapindales; family Rutaceae; genus Luvunga; species Luvunga scandens. The sequence goes on from JASUUG010000803.1 coordinate 125,986, forward strand.
CAACAATTAGGTGTTGGATAATTCCGTGATATTGTGGATTCTTTGAGAAAGAAGTTCGTGAACTCGCATTCCTTACCGAAAGGGTGTTTTATCTGCAGAGTCCCTGAGCCCAAGCTGTGTCTGCATCCAAGTGATTACACTCCGAAACTGGTTTCAAATGGCCCACTTCATGGTAATGAAGAGTTCATCAAAGCCATGGAAGAGCATTAAATAAGTTTGGCTGATACAGGGATCAAATGGTACAGTTGTTTTTTGTTGTTAAAGCTTGGAGAATTAGAAATATGACTATTGCTTTTCAATTGGCTGTTTTTGTATTAATTACTACTTCATCAATCCGGATATTTAAATGACTACATTATAATCATGAGTTATCTTGTAATTCCTTCAGAAGATGAGGAATTACAAATTCGAGTGAATTATTTAACTGAGGAATAGTAAAAGATTGTCAAATGTTTCTCTCAACCTTATCAAAAAGTGTCCCCTGGATAAATTTTCGGATATAGTGATCTTGTTGACGATCTACAGAGCTACTGCAATGCCTCGGCTCAAGTGGAAGGCTGAAGCAAAATTATTTCACACTTCATGGGCCTGTGCTGGGGAATTTTTAATCCCACCCAAAATTTTACAAGTAAAAATATCAAATAGATAACAAATATAAAATAGATGAAAAATATAATAATTATTTTTTTTAAGAGAAGTATTTCTCTTTTTATAAAAGTTGTAATCCTCTTTTAATAAGTCAAATTCTAAAAGAAAAATTATTTATATGATACTACTAAATAAGAAAACATTTAGGAAATCGTTATTGAAAAATAAGATATATTTTTAAACAGTTTGTTTTATCATCGAATGGTAGGTTAACTAATTAATTTCCACCATTTTCTAGTTGTACATTTTTTGGAAGGATTTCGCTTGTATTGTTTGCACTGGCACTTCTGTTTTGCGTAGCTCAATCAAAGGATGTATAATATTCATTCAATGGTTCTATATAAAAATTCCAATAAAATTCATCCTTAGATTAAATTAATGATTCAATTTTAACAAAATAATTTTGAAATTACTATTGGATAGCTATAATGAAAAGCAAATTATAATTACCGATGATAGAGTGATTATTGAAAATCAAACTTAATACAACTACATCATGAATCTCTCTTATTCTGTGATTGAAGTACACCAGCAAGAAAACACACAATTTGAAAGCTCTAGAAATTAATCTACAATGCGATGATAGAACAAACTGTTTGTGTGACGGTGAGTACGAGGAGAATAACAGCTGCAATGACAGAGATAGATGCCCATGGAGTACTGAAATAATTTTGCTTCAAATTTGCCTTCCACCTGTTCGTTGGTAATTTGCAATAAGCCTGTAGAGCTTTAACGAGATCGGCATATAGGAAGCCACGCTCACCCTTCACACAATCTTTGATAAGGCTATGGAAAACAATTGACAATTTTTCACTATCCCCAAGACCAATAATGTCATTTTGAATGAGTATATCCGCATCTCTTGGTGTCGCCAGCAAGCAACTCATGGTTATGACATAGTCATTAAAATATTTGACCGGATAGACATGCATAGTCTCGAAAATTAGAATATTTCTGTAGAAACGCTCCGTGGAATCAAACAAACTGAAAATCGGAATTTCCAGAGTCTCATTATCAAATTTGATGTCAAGTAGATTTCTGTTTGATCCTGAATTAAACTTGACGCCAGCTCGATAAAGTTCCTTCGCAGCAGGTATGTTTCGGTAAGGGAATTCACTTTGGGCGCCAGAGTGGGGTGACTGGAGAGAGTGAATACAGAGTATAATCAAATCAAGAAAGTGTTTAGCTTCGTCAAAGTGGACTTCTATGAAACTCTCAGCTTTTATTGCCAGAAGAATGCGATCATGGGAGAACCAAGAACGGGTAAGAGTCATGAGGGAAATTCCCTCGTAAATGTGATCATCGTAGGTTGTTGTTTTGGCTAGATCAAACAACTCACTGAGAATGAATAATGGAAGCTGATTTTCCTCCAAGTACAAGTCATATCGCATTTGAACACCCAGGTGACTCAACCATGATGATCTCTTGAATAAGATATCATCATCAGTTATAAAAGTAGGAAAATGAACTACTCTAAGAAAGAACTCAATGAGAAAGACAGCGTCCACTAAAATCATCGTTATGAACTCATCACTTTCAAGATCAATGGTGTCTGCATAACAATTGCGCAACTCCGTCTCCTTTGCCCCTATAAATGCAAGGAAATCTGCCATGCTTACCCCAGTTCGTTGAAGAAAGTGATGCAGGTACCTTAGCTTATGCTCTTCCATTGCTTGTAACTCTGGGTTACCATGATGAAGCGGCCCAATTGAAGTTATCATTGGAGTGTAATCATTTGGATGGAAGCACCGCCTGGTCTGAGGAACTCTGTAGATGCAACTCGCTTCAGATGAGGGATAACGCAAGGTATCGAACTTCCCACGCAAAGAATCTGCGAAGTTCTCCATACGAACGGATACATGCTCGCCTTGATCCATATTTTCTATCAATTGCTGCCCTATTAACAAAATAATAATGAGACCTAGAATTATCTTTAGATAAAAACCAAGTAATCAAGCCAGAGTGATCTCAAGTTGAAGAACAAGAAACTTGCAATTCCCTCTCGGTGGCTTATGCCCTGCATTTATGAACAATGTTGAAAAAATAAGCACCGAAGCCAACTTTGTTGAACAAATGCAGATGGCCAGCAACCTGTTTACTACAAGTGCATGTATTAGCACGAAGTTTCATATCTCTCACTAAAGTCACCACCGAAGTCATTAAAATTAAAAAATGGCCAAATTTTTTTAAGGCATTTATATTGTATGCTTTGTCAATAAATAAGAAAGCCGAATGTATTTGTATCATCTCAAAATATTTGTGAGAAATATTTTAAAGTTTAGAGTAAATTAATTGAAGAATTATAAAAAATGAGTAATCAGAAAGTGTGAATAATTAATTTTTTTTTTAAATATATGTGAGAGTACTGAATGTATTTAACTTCTAAAAAGTAAAATTTATTACTCAAATATTATACTTAAATAATTATTAATAATATAATCATTTTTCTTTTACTCTCATAAATATAAATATAATTACCAAATTACGTTAAATTTCTATATTTTTTATTTTTTTATAATCATTTAATATACTTAATTCTGCATTCCTTGCACCACAAATAAAACCAATAGTTGACTCAAAAGGGCCCTCGGACGAACGTTGGCTCGGTCTTACAGACAGCTCCTTTCTCGTTTACTTCATCAGTTTCTCTATTTCCCCCCTAACTTTACACAAATTCTAAGACTGCGGCCTCTGCTCCACAGCTTGTACTGCGCATGGATATTCATTGATGTTTGGTGTGGAATATTATATCGTCAACCACTTTCTAAAGTCCATTTTACCATTATTAAAACTGCTTTTCCAAAGCCTAAATTTAATGATAAATCATAGCCGAATGACCCACATATAATTGCAATCAAAGAATTAATTCTTGGATAAAAAATTGATATAGCTGCAAGTGCTTTTAATTGGATTCTTTACTTGTTAATTGTATTTGTGTTGGATTTTTTAATACAGTATTGTTGGATCTTTCATCCAACATTAGACTTATATGTGAATAATTATGTATTGCAGACTGTCATATAAGGTTAAGCCTAATTAAAAATGATCTGTTAAGGTTTATGGTATTATGTGCTTTAATGTATTTAATATGACGTGGGCTTTTAATGTGTAGAGACCAAATAGTATTCTAATTCTATGATGGGCAGAATTAGGAATACCCAGTGATAGCAGAAAACTGTTGTCTATATAAGTGGTCATGGTCCCAGGTCACACGTTGTAGAGAAATCTTTCCATTTTTTCTGATATCCCATCATCAAAAAGAAAATCCAGAGAGAACTAAAAGACTCTCTAGGATAACGTGTAGATCTAGAAGGCCAACCACACAACTCTAGAGAGGAATTAAGCGTTATGGATTCAGGTACGTTTCCGTATAATTTATTATTGATCCTTGATGATATGACATGAATATTCCTGTGTTATAAGTGATAGTTTTTTTACTAAAAATTTTATTATCACAATAATTTGCTCATTTTATCTTTTACTTGATTTTTATAATGACATTGCCCAGAATATTATTATTGGTCATTTTTGTTTTAATATTTTTTTATCTCTGTTTTCCCTGTTCAAAGATTTTATAGCCCAAAATTCGCAACTTGGATGAAAAGTGTTCAATATGTGGCCCTGCCACAACATGGAAAATGATCAACGCCGCCTGACTATCATTGCCTTTTTGAAATCTATTTTGTTTCTAAAATGATTGAACGTGAGAGCAACGTATCCGGACTGTTATTGGACCCGCAAAAATGAAATGAACGCACGGTTGAGTTTTTTGACTGCTCCGAAGTCTTTCTTAATACTGAAAATGAAACAAGTTGCTCTCTTTTAGAATTGAATAATTTTGTGTATCCTTCATTTCTTCAAGCAAGCAACGCGTTGGCTACTAGATCATCGAATAGGCAAAAAATCAGCCACAAATTAAATTCATTTAAGTCAAGTCACACAATTTAAAAGTAAACTGACGAATAGACATTAGACAACAGATATAATTAAAACGGTATCATTTTCTTTCTTTATATTTTTTATTGAATAATAATCCCGACGAATCGGGAAAATATAAACTTTATTAAAGTGGCAAACCAAATCAGTCATCATCATCCACAAGTCAGCCTACCCCATTGGGATGAGATAAAAGAAAAGGACAAAAATGCAAGATGTAAAACGTTACATCATATATCTTTATCGTACATCCACTTAATATATGAGTGTGATATATACATATATTTTAAAATTTTTATATACTTAATAATTATATTTAATTTAAATATATATATGTGTGTGTGTGTCTTATACATGTATTCTAAAATCTCTCTATACAAACTAATTTATAGCAACTTCGTCCCAAAGACATAACAATCAATCACAATTACATGATTGTCTCTCTTATTTTGTGATTGAGGTACAAAAACAGAAAAACTGGCAATGCATGCAAATGAAATTAATCCTTCTAAAAATGTATAATTTGAAAATTGTATAAATTAATCTACAATGAGACGAAAGAGCAAACTGTTTGTACGAAGTGAGTATTAGGAGGATAACAGCTGCAATTACGGAGATAGATGCCTTATGGACCGTTGAAATAATTCTGCTTCAAGTTTGCCTTCCAACTATGCCACAGTAATTAAAAATTTTGTATGAACAGAGATATGTGTACCGTTGATTAGATGCAACAGTATATATTCCTAATGTTATTAATACTATAAAAAAAAATTACAACATCATTTGAAACCTTGATCATTAAACTTGAACTAATACCATTAACTATGATACAATGCTTACTTTAAACTTTTAACCATTAACCTGTAATTTGTTACTAATAAACCTAAAATCATTAATTTGTTTCTGCTTGTATTACATGAATCTCTCTCGTTCAAGGAATCTAATGACTATCCTTAAATTGTTTCTCACTTGCTCGAGAACACCCTCTTGCAGCTCTTCTAATATATGCTGGATGATTGCTCTAGTTATCTTTGGTTCACTTCTGTTTGCTGTATATAGTTCATCTTTGTTGAAGCTTACTTGCCTAACAACACCCTCTTGTTTCTCCTTCCCCAATGACAAACATGTATTATGTAATACTTTTCATGTATTTTTGGCTTTGGCCTTGGTCTACTCTTTTTCCTGTACTGCATCTCAGTTGCAAATTTATTGATCTCTTTTGGCATGTGCTAGATACGTAAGATTGGAATTGCTTGTATTAAATTCAAGAAGAAGTTTTAGTGATAAAATATGTAATTTTGATGCTGTTTTCTGACAAAATATATATAATTTACAGCTGCTTTGTGTTCCTCTATTGCTAGTTTTACCTTTGATTATAGATAATTTTTTGTTACTGTAATGAATGACTTGCGCTTAGCTGACACAATCAGTTTATGAAAGAAGAAATTGGCTACACTCTTTATGCTTGCTCTCATACAATGCAAGTAGTTTTTCATTTACTAAAGTGACCACTAGCACTAATCCAGCTGCTGGACATGAAGGAACAAGAGGGCATAATCGAGCCAAGCCAATGCAGCCAATGCAGCCGGTGAGCCAGAGATGATTGGTCATGTTCATCCTAAGCTAGTAAGCTTCGGGATTATGATGACTTGGTGAGAAGAAAATAACTGAAGATAATATTAGGAGCTTAGGAAGCGATATTTTATAATTCATTTCTTCCACATTTGAGATTAACACGTCCTTTTGTATATCTGTCAAATTGGTATATCCATGTGCTACTTGGATTATTTAGCACAATCTTTTTTGTTGGTGATTATGTTACAAATATTGCGTTGCTTTATTATTTTGTGACTATCTTGTGGTATATATAAATTTTTATTCTATTATCATAAGATGACTTTTGAATTAGTCTTCTATGTTTTAACTATTTATTTATATTGTAATATTATTTAGAGGTTATTTGATTGAATGATTTAATTCCATCTTTATTTCACAGGCTATATATTTGGAAAATGATGAAAAAATAAATATTATGCTACTAAAATTTTAAGGCTATAAGTTTCAATCTTAATGAAGAATTATAATGTTTTTTAACATTTATACTAAAAAAATAATGTTAAAGTTTTAAAATTTGAGACTTCTATATTTAGATTTTTCCAAATGTAAATAAATTTTATTTTATAAATATATAATTTAAATTAATCATCAAATAAATTAATATAGTAAAGTACAACATTCAAATATAGTATAATTAAAAATTAATACAACACAATATAATACTAAATATTATATAGTATTATCATAATGTAGTGTTAATATAATATAGTGTAGCACAATGCACTTGCATTAAAATAATATAAGACAACACAATACCATTAGTTAAGTGGTCATATGATATAGATGTAAATCTTACGAGGAGATAAGTTGGGCAAAATACCCCAAAACTCTCGCTCCATACTCCCAACCCAAACTCGATGTGTTGGGCCAGACTTGGAATAATTTTGTGGCAGGGTGTGCTTAAAATTTTTTACATAAATTTGTTATGAGTTGGGTTGGGTTAAGAAAGCTTAAATGAAAACTGAACTGTAACAACTAGCCCCTAACTATATCTCACAATCCCCCACTCCTCAATTGAACACATATAATTACGGAAATTAAACTCACTTGTTAACAAGGATAATTAATGTTTTTATTTTAATTTTTTCCCTCTCTTACCAGCTCTCTCTCTCTCTCTCTTTCTCTCTCTCAAACATCACCATCATCCCCAGCACTTATTTTCATCACCATCAATCCATCACCATTTGTAGAATATAATGAGTTTTTGTTGTCAGTGATGAATTTTATTGTTATCGATTGTATGATTTTGATGTGTGATGAATAAATTAAAAAAAAAAACTACCATATTACTGATTTTGTTATGAATTTATTCAAATAAATGTGGATGTTCATAACATATACCTATTTGTCTCCCCACTATCTCCCACTAACAGCCTTTAGCTTTCCTATAACTCCCATAATCTCACAAGGAATTATGATCCATAATTTCTTTATTAATTTCATGTTATGATTATGTAACTATAAAAGAAGAACGCATCTCTTTATTTTGGACATATTTTTGGAATGAATAAAATCACTCCATAATATTTTGCTCTCTTATTTTATTCTTCATCTTGTATTGTTCCTTTTATTTTCATTGTTGGCTAATAGCTTTTCTAATAGATTTTTATTATTTTACACCTCTTGGAACTCATCATCGACATAAAAGCTTCACTATTATTTTGAAATTCATAAATTAGTGATGAATTTTATTGCTATTTATGAAAATCCATTTTTGACTTAAATTTTTATTTTCTTATTTTTCTTTTTTATGTTTCCTTTGTTCTTGAATTTGACTTACAAAATTATTGATCGATCATGATACCATAAATATTGAGTTCGATTCATTGAGCAAAGTAGGTTACTCCAAAAATTAAAAAGAAAAGAATAATAATAGTACACACTAGAGGAAAAAAATAATCTTTAATAAGGATTATTTTAGAAACACATTGGATTAATTAAGAAGTGGTGGTTGATGACAGATAGAATGGTGATCGTTGAGAGAGAGAGAGAGAGAGAGAGAGAGAGAGAGAGAGAGAGAGAGAGAGAGAGAGAGAGAGAGAGAGAGAGAGAGAGAGAGAAATTGTGTAGAAGAGAGAGAAAAGAAAAAGTTAGAAAAATAAATACATTTTTTATTTTTAACGAAGATAACTTTGGAAAAGATGAAATAAATTAGAAGTGGGGATTGTTTGAGATAAATAGAATGGGACAAATCTCATCACTCATTAAAAAAAAAATAGTGAAGCTATTCGCATCCTATTATTATCTTTATGAAACCCCACTTTAAATAAAATTACATTTAAGGACAAGTAAGAAATAAACACACTTAAGAATTTTTTCAACAAATTATTCATAATCCTCATAATTTTTTTTTTTAACTTGTCACTTTCGTCTCACCAAAATAAATTACAAAAATTTACAATAATCCATTGTTCTTAATTCAGAATTTTTATACCTAAGATTGCTTTTAAATTATAATCTAAAAATGGTAATTTAACTTAATAATTGACATTCAAAAATCCATCCATCAGCCATAAAACTTTTTAATTTATGTGTATGGTAACAAAAATATTGCAAAAGAAAAGAAAAATAATAGAATACCACTTTGAATTTTAACAATAAAAAAATTAAATTACAAAAATAGAAGAGTGTATTTAAAAAAAAAAAGAACGTTCCCAAAAATAAAAATAACTGAAATGGTGGTTTTATGAAGAGATTAGAGTGGTGTCAGTAGTCCAACTCATCAAAATTTCTAATCAAAACTATAAATATTGTCGCCTATCTGTTTAATTTCTAAACATCTTAACCAATGGAAGACGAAGTTTACGTTTTACCTTCTAGTTTATGTCTTATCTATTCAATAGCTGCCGTGCAAAAATCACTTTTTTTTTTGGGATTACATGAGACTATTGGTCAAATTACAATATATTACATGAGATTATAACTTATATTTACAATCACACAATTATTTGTATTAGTTTATGTCAACTCTACTCATATTTCAAGAGGGAAATGACTACTTTCACTCAAATTTTGAGAAAAGAAATTAAATTAAACCACAATACTTTTGCGGGGTGCGAACCACTTCCCTTACACTAAATTTTCTATAATTTAGTGATCCCAAATTGAGAGAAGAATATAGTGATCCCAAATTTTCTATATTATTAACAACATTGTTTGATTCTCGAAAAATAAAAGAAACTCGAGTTTGCAGACTTTGTAAACAAACAACAATTCAATCACTGACTCCTTAATGCATACCAAGGAGGATTTAGAAAACATGTGATTGCAGAAAAGATAAACTACGAGAATTGAGTTTCACTCCAACCAAATATGCCGTCGAAATTTTGCATAAGCAAGTTCAATAGAGAGAATTAATGGCCACCACAAGCTGAAAGCATTGGATTTCCTTCAGACCGCCTGTCAAAGTTCACCTTAATTAAACCAATATTAGGTCTAGATCTTGATTCACAAGAGAATTTCAAAAAGACAACTGAATAACGCAAAAAATTACTGGCATAAGAACTCATAAGATACTGTACAAATACCTCGTCGTTTTAGAATATCATTCATGAGCAACTTTTTCTGACGAAGACGCCTAAGTATGAGACATATCATACAGACTAGTTTACTGCAATTTCATCTGAAATCATAACAAACCAATGACAGCTACGTGATGAATCTCTCTTATTCTGTGATTGAAGTAAACGAAATAGAAAATCCAAATACGAGTCAAATTAATCATTCTAAAAACACATAATTTGAAAACTCAAGATATTGTCTACAATTGGATGATTGAATTTACTGTTTGTATGATAGTGAGTAGAAGGAGAATAGCAGCTGCAATGACGGAAATAGATGCCCATGGGCTGTTGAAATAATTTTGCCTCAAGTTCGCCTTCCAACTGTGCCATGGCGTTTTGCGGTAGGCCTGTAGATCTTTAACAAGACCAGCATAATGGAAATTAGGCCGCATCAGACCATCTTTTCTAAGGCCTTGGAGAGCAGCTGACAATTTTTCACTGTCCGTTAGCCCAATAATTCCCTTTTCGATGAGTAAATCGGCATCTTTTCGAGTGCGGAGAAGGAAACTCACCATCACAATGTAGTCATTAAAATAATTGGAATGACCATGCATATTCTCGAAAGCCAGAATATTTCTGTACAAAAGTTCTGTACTGCTACCATATGATGTAAAAAACGGGATTCCCAGAGTCCCATTATTGAATTTGATGTCAAGTAGATTTTGTCTTGACCCTGATTCAAACTGGACGCCAGCTTGATGAAGTTCCTTTATCCCCGGTATGTTTTGATGATTGAATTGACTTTGGTCGCTTGACGGGGATTGCCGAAGACAGAGTATTATCAAATCAAGAAAATGTTTGGCTTTGGAAAAGTGGGTTTCTATCAAATTCTCATCACTGATTGGAACAATGAGATCAGTGCACAACCATGAACCAGTAATAGTCATGAAAGAAATTCCATCGTAAATGTCACCATTGGTTGTTTTGGCTAGATCATATAACTCACTGATAATGAATAATGGAAGCTGATTTTCTACCAAGTAAAGGTCATAATGCATTTGTATATTCAAGAAACTCTTCCCCGATTTTCTAAATAAGGGATCATCATCAGTTCTGAAGGCAGGCGTATAAGCTCTCAGAAGGAACTCAATGATGAAGACAGCATCAACTAAAATCATGGTTAAGAACTCATTACTCTCATGCTGAATGGATTCTGCATAACAATAGCGAAGTTTTGCTTCCTTTTCCTTTATAAATGCAAGGAAATGTGCCATGCTTCCGTTAGTTCGTTGGAGAAAGTGATGCAGGTATCTTAGCTTATGATCTTCCATGGTTTCTAACTCTACCTTACCATGATGAAGCGGCCCAATTGAAACCATTTTCGGAGTGTAGTCATTTGGATGTAAATACCGTCGGGGCTGAGGAACTCTGTAGATGCAACAATCTTCGGATGAGGGATAATGCAAGGTCTTCAACTTCCCCGTCAAAGAATCTGCTAACTTCTCCATATCAATCCATGCACGGTCCTTGCTATCCATGTTTCGGTCGCTTGCTGCAGTAGCAACAAATTGAATTGAACACGTATAACTGAAGCTATCTCTAGCTTACAATAGATTAACTATGATACATTTAGTTTCCAGAATGATTAAAGATGAAAGAAAAGAGTTATCGTCTTGGTAGAACATATATGATCATACAGAAAATGGTTATCTTCTTGGTAGAACATGTATGGTTATACTGATTCTTACCTTATCTTGAAGAAGCCACCCAATTCATTAGGGGAATGATGTTACTAGTTTAACTTAGTATTGAAAAAATGTTATAGTTTGGTCTGATTGAAATAAAAGTATGTCAATATATTATAATAATAATATATTCAATAGCCTAAGAAAGTAACAAAACACACATGCTAACAACATTTTCATAAGTTTATGATTTATTTATTTTACAGTCATATCTTCTCTTGTTTTCTTTTTCATTATACTAAATTATTGAAATATTTTATAATCTCTATTTATAAAATAAAAAATAATTTCATAAATAATTTTTTTATATTTTAAATTTTTTATTTCTTAAGTTATCTTAATTTTTTATTACACATATATATTTTACTAAGAGTTTCGATGTTGCATTACTTAATAAATATGGTTTTTAGATCAGGCTACGAGAAATTCATCAGTCTGCCCTCTCCCCAACAACAAATTTTATTACTTAACTACAGGAAAAAAAAAGTTTTTAGCAACAAAAAATTCATGGCTAAAACTATACATTCTCGTCGCTAAATTCTATAGCGACGAAAAAAAATTTGTTGCCAAGTCGTCGCAATAGCAGCATCACTCTAGGTATTCACCAATGAAAAAAGAAGTTTGTCGCTAAAAAAAAATTTTGGCAACGAAATAAACATTCGTCACCAAAATGGTCAAAGGCAATGATGAAGTTTGTTGTTGAGTTCATCACAAAAAGAAGAATTTGTTGCTAACAGTAAGCCAAAACAATTTCGTTGCTAAATTCATTTTTTGCAATGAAAGTATTTCGTCACTAAAACTTATCTTTTGCGACGAAAAATTTCATCGCTAAAGACTATTTTTTGAGACAAAAAAACTTTTCATCTCTAAAGCATGTCCTTTGCGACGAAAATTTAGCATCGCAAAATATTGTTTTGGCAACGAATAATTTTCATCGTAATATTTATTTTCTGCGACGAATTCTTTTCATCGTCAAAAATATTTTCGATGAAGAGTTAATCAAATATATTCCACCATAGAAACATAACTTTGGCGACCAAACATAACGTCGTTACATCAATCTTAGCATGGTCTCGTTCATCCATCTTCTAGTATCGCTTGCTGCAAACGGTAGCAACAAAATAAATGAGACCAGAAAATGAAGAAAAATTGAAGCTATCTTTGGCTAGCTAACAACGGAGTAATAATCAAGGTGCATCTCCTGAGTGATCTCAAGTTGAAGAACTAGAAACTTACTATTGCCCTGGCGATAGCCAGTATAAAGCATTCATGAAGAAACCAATCAAAAGAGGAAACATGCTAACGAAGCTGGATGTCTGCGTTCTTCATATAATGGACTCAGAAAGGCCCACATGAACAAGATGCCATTGACTTGCACTGAATATTAGTTGTTGATATAGAAAGTCATTTTATACATTTAAAAAAAACAAATCTTTTTATCTTTTAACTTCACTCTTTTATTTAAAAAGATACCACGTAAGTCTCAATTACATTGGCCTTTTATGTCTCGATTCCAACTATGGCGGGCCCACAGTTGATTTGGGTGGATTTTCACCGCCCAAAAACAAGGCCCCTTGGAAATTAGTGAGTGTCCATTAATATTAATTAGCAAATGTTAAGTTACGGCGGTTGCAACTTATTCATTTTATACAAATTATACAGATTTTGCTATTATATTATTATTGATGTGAGAACAATAAATTACAAGCGGCTGTCACTTAGTTGGATCTTAATAATTTGATAAGAAAGTGATATTTTACCCTTATCATATTCTATTATCCCTATTTTTCATTAATTTTATTAATTTTCAAAATTATATTTTTTTCTCTCTCTCTCGAGGGTCTCCGTAACCATCACCGCTCCTTTTCCCACCTCAAGTCCATCCGCAGCATCACACTACTGTTTTTAAAAACGATAAAAGAGCCTTGACAATACCCGTAAAAAAATCTAAATTTGTCTTCATTATTTAGAGTTTGCGTTCAATTTACTTAGTAAAAATTGAAATTTGTTTACATTTCTCAAATTCATGGCTTCCAAAGCCCAACTTGCTTTCGTTTTGCTTCTGATTATTTTGTTTAAATTATTATGTCTAAATGTTTTGCATTCAAATGGGAAATTTTATTTCTTGCATCAGTAATTATGGGGTTTCTCGTTGGCTTCCCATTGGTGCACTTCTTGCTTCTTATAAGAGGGAGTTTGTAATTAAAATACTCTTCGCCACCAGAACTAGAAGTGCAGCAAATGAGCAAACTGTGATAATTATGCAACGACTCAAGAAACGCGAACGCTGGTATAACATTCGTGGGGTTAATCTCTGAACAATTTGACCAAGTAAAAGAATTACAGAAAAAGGTAATTTGGAAACTAAGTAGGGTAAATTAAAAAATGGGGGCCGAAGAGATGAATTTAAAGTATTAAATATCAATACTCTATTTGATATTGAGTATCGACTGGTTTTTCTTTTTAATTTTATTATTTTCAAAGAGTGATGAAATTTCCTCCTACATCCACCTCATCCGCCCCTATTTTTCATTCAACTCCATTTAAAAAATTTAAAATAATTATTATCTCTGAATATACCCCATATCATACCCAATATATCTTTGAATTATGTTCCAACTCAAATCTAAGATTATTTAAATCCACCCAACTAAAAATATTTAATTTAATTAAATAATAAAAAACATGAAAATTACCACAATTTCTTGTTTGATCCTCCATGAGGTGGAGGTAATGCAATTGCTGCTACTTGTGTTGGAAGTACTGGGATAGCTAGGGATGGCAACATCTAGTGATTATCTTGGTGAGTTTTCTAGTTAAAAGTAATTAAGGATGTGTTTGGGATTGAGATGTTGTATTTTTTAAGTTACAGTTGTTGTGAAAAAAAGTTATAATTATGAAACAAAAGTTAGTAATATAGAGTAAATATAAATTTTAAATAATAATTTTGATAAAATTATTAAAGATATAATATATTTTCTATCATATAAATGAAAAATCATATTAACATAGCTTTTAAATTTGATAGTTAGTGTTTATCAAACACTTTAGTCTTTATATCTTAAAAGGTACAATTATCCAACCTCAATCCTAATGCACCCTAATTTATTATTTTATTGGTGTAGCACTTATTTATATGTGCAAGTGAAACCTATAATCTGAAAATTTTCATAAATTTGCAAGGCCATAAGTGGCCAGTCGAATCATTACCATGCTATGAAAGATTTATAGAAGGTGTTCGGAAGCAAGGAAAAGCAGAGAAAAGCTAAGAAATGCTGAGAAAATTTTTAGTGATTTGAGAGATCAGAAAATTACAATATGTATAACCGTGTGTGATATTTATATTGCTAGCTGTGTAACTAACTTAGCTAGAATATTAACCAATTGTATGTTGACATCTGTACAACTCAAATGATCTCATAACTACTTTGCTTTACACATACACGTGATTGTTAACTAACTAACAGCACGTTTATTGACTCTGTTATTCTTCAGTTGGGCTCTGTTATTCTTCAGTTGCACCCCAGCTACTTTGGTTACCTCAGCAGTATGCTTGAGTGATCATGAAGCTTCTAGAGCCTTCAGCTGGGTTCTTTCTGGAATACTCCTAATACGCTAGGGCTCCTTAAATTTTGCAAGAGCAGTAGTGCGACAACTAAACTTATATTTGGAAGCATATGATGATTTTTGTTCACCGTTTACGTGGCCCCGAGTTAATCTTTAATTTATATTAGTCGAATTTGTCTTGGTTGTTGGAGTTTTTTATGCCATTTGAATAATAAGTCTTGCTAATTAATTCTGAGGAGTTGACGTTGTAATGGTTCTATATATTTGAAGGGCATGGCTACCATACCGGTGTATGTGAGATAAAGGGTGGATGCCGACCGTTGGATTAATAATATCAAATCCAACGAATAAGATTGAATTTATTATTAAGTGAAATAAAAATTTGAGAAGACTGAAAACTTGAATATCCGGGCACCTGTAAAATCTGCAACAATAAATGAGAAATTGCTAGTATTAAACACGTAAACTACCACCATTAAACATATTATTTGAATTATATTTTGTATTGGAGAATAGAGAAAATTACATTAAAGAGCCAGTTAGTATTTATCATAATTGTTAGTATTTTATTATAATTAACTTTTATGAAATAGCTATAACAAAACTCATTACAAATTACATAGAAAATAATTAGCAGATTGGATACTCAAAATATTGTCAATATGATACTAACACAACATGCACTGACAATACATTTATGTGATTGATATAACATTATTGATTTTGTGATTATTTTTTTTAAATGCTTACTTTGAGCACTCTCACACATGGTAAGATTGATAAAAATATTGTTATAAGTGCGTTGTCAATATTATTCTACCTATAAAATATATGATGATATATTATATCAAATAGACTTATAATACTAATAAGAGTAATACTACATTTACAATATTAATTATTGTCCCAATTGTAGCATTTTAAGTGTCACTTATTAATACCAATGGGCCTTTGGCCTAGTGGGAGAACTCTTGCACTTATAACTGTAAAAACAAGGGTTTGAGCCTCCATAAGAATATTATGGATATTAATTTCAGTTCTCCTTCAATTATGAACTAATTGAGTGGAGACAATCTTTCCCTTGAATATTTGAGAGGACTTAATATTTGTACAGTGCTTTAGTGTGTAAAATCAACTAATTGAGTGGAGACAATCTCTCCCTCAAATATTTGAGAGGACTTAATATTTGGGCAGTGCTTCAGTGTGTAAAATCAACTAATTGAGTGGAGACAATCTCTCTCTCAAATATTTGAGAGGACTTAATATCTGGGCAGTGCTTCAGTGTGTAAATGTATGTCTTCAAAGGCTTTATATCCAAGCAGACATAAAATTAATTGTCAGTGATAAATAAAATATCAAATTCTCAAATAGGAAAATTATTCATTGCACTCATGAGACCTAGAACATTAAAACATAAACACATAGCATGAAACAGAAACCTATTACCAACAGACATGAAATTTTTAACCTGAGGTCCTAATATATTAACCTGAAACTTTAACCATTAGACTAAAAACTTGTACCGTGAAACCTAAAATATTTTTATTCATACTTGAAATCTAAAGTATTTAATGCACATCTGAAGCCTAGGGCCAAGAACCTGAAAATTTACTCTTTAAACAATCAGCATATGCCACTGAACATAAACCTTCAAATATTAACCTAAAACTGCTGTCATTTAACTTGAAAGGTGAAACTAATGCTAATATGAAATCTGAGACCATTAAATTAAAATTACAACCATTAAACTTAAAATTATTGAGCATTCTATGAGACTTACCATTTAACCTTAAAACTCTACTATTGAACATGAAATTAATGCTAACGTGAAATCTAAGACCATTAAATTAAAATTGTAATCATTTAACATGAAATCATTGACTATTACATGAAAACATAACCGCTAGCTGAACATGAAAACTCTAGTATTATACACGAAACAAATGCTAACATGAAAATATAATTGACCATTAATTTAAAATTGTAATTAGTAAACATGAAATCATTACACATTAAATGAAACCATTACTAGCCCCTAAGGGTGTAGTCGAGTTAGTTGACAGTGCAATATGCCGCCCCTTACTTGTATGGACTTGGGTTCGAGCCTTGAGGGTGGGAAGTGGGGTAAAAATTGATTTAAGCTTGCCCACTCCCCTTCCCTTCAAAAAAAAAAAAATGAAATCATTACTATGGAACTTGAAAACTTGACCATTAAACATGAAACTAATGCAAACATTAAACCTAGGACATTAACTTAAAATTGTAATCATTAAACTTGAAATTAGTATGCATTACTGATAATCAATTTTACTGAACCTGAAAACTCTATTATCAGACATGAAACTTATGTTAACATGAAACTTAAGACCATTAATTTAAAATTATAATTATTAAACCTGAAACTATTTAATGCATGTGCAAAATCTAGACCAATAACTTGAAATCCTTGGCAATAATTCTACATTTCATTCATCAAACAAGAAATCAATGCAAACTTTGGACATTTGACCATTTACTTGAAATATTAGCTATCAATTTGAAACCTCAAAGCGTTAAATAGGGAGACATTTAATGCACATTTGGAACCTTGATCAATAAACATGAAATTATACCATTAAATATGAAACCTATACTTACTAGAAACTTTCTTGTAATTATTACCGTTAAACTTAAAATCATGAAGCGATAATTTGAAACCGTTTAATAAACATAAAACATCTAGTGTAGGTAGTATGAAATCACGAGCATTAAACTATAAACCACTATCATAAAACATGAAACCAATTTTTATTCACGTATATATTTTTATATTGATTATTTAAATATTACTTAATTTTTTTAATTTTTAATTTAACTATTCGAATATATAGAAAATTTATATTCTTATTTTATTATTTTAGAGCACATCCAGTTGCAAAAACCGGTTGTTGCCACTTTTATTTATTCATTAATTATTCACGTATATAATAAAAATCTTTTTATTAATGCATTGGACGGAGCAAGAAGATTTATTAAAAATAAAAAAAATCAGTACAGTCAATCAGGGGATATATCGAACTTTGCCCTATAAAATAAAAAGAAAACTACAACAGAGAAATAAGAATTGATTGAAAAACCGATGAGAGCAAACAAAACTAGAATTAAAAAGAGTCTGAAACTATTTATCTGGAGCTAATCCATTTCCAGAGTGATTAAAGATACAAAAGAACATGGATCTGAAAAATTAGAAGGCACAAAACTCAAAAATTGCTTTGCGTATGGTCTACAATGCGTATAGACAAGAACAAACCATTTTATATGATGAACAAAACCAAGTTTGTCAATTTATAATAAATGAGTCCATTATCTCCTATTAAGTGGCCAGGTGGTCTCACCACACGACCTCAACAAAACCAAACCAAGTTTGATATATGTATTTTCCGAACCAAATTTAACAAAACCAAGTTCATCTATTATTATTAATATTCTAAAACAAGTAAGATTTCGTTGAAGTCAAAATATTTGGCGCTATTACGGATCTGAAGTCATAATCAAATAATCACGATGATAGAACAAACTGTTTGTACAATAGTGAGTAGAAGGAGGACAACTGCCGCAATGACAGAGAGAGATGCCCATGGACTGTTGAAATAATTTTGCTTCAAGTTTGCCTTCCACTGGTGCAAAGGGTATCTGCAGTAGTCCTTTAGATCTTGAACAAGAACCAAATACTGAAAATCATCAGCGTACAATGTAGCCTGTTTGTCAATATTGCGTATAAAATTTGACACTGCTTGGCTATCACCTGTCCAATTATCAACAATTCCATTTTCAACAAGTTTGTCCGCATCTTTTGCAGTGACAACCAGGTTCCTCATCATTATAATATAGTCATTTATATAGCTGTTATCACAATGCACTGTCTCGAAAGCCAGAAGATTTCGGAACAAACTTTCGGTGGTTTCATATATTGTCAATAATGGAATTTCCAAAATCCCTTTATTGAACGTGATGTTGAGAAGATTTTTGGCTGACCCAAACTGAAACTTGGCTCCAACTTGGTGAAGTTCCGTTACATTAGGTATGTTCTGCTGCTTGACTGTATTTTCTTCATCATCATCATCCGACTCATGGAACGGCTCAAGACAGAGTCTAAGCAAATCAAGCATATGATCAGCTTTCCAGAACATATCAAGAGATCATCAGCACCCAAGTTCCCGATCAGGCTTATAATCAATTTAATCAAGGAAACTTTCTGGAATTGTTCATCACACGCCGCGGTTTTCGCTAGATTGAACAAGTCGTTTAGAATAGAAAATGTGATTTTCTAGCAAGCACAAGTCATTGTCAATATCTATATATGGCTTTCCAAATAGGGGGCAACTATGATACATGTTTGTATTACATACAAACAAGAAATAAAATAATAATTATTGTCAAAATCAGGTATTTGGTAGATAATTTTTCAAGAAATAATTATATAAATCGAAGTAGATAAGTCTGATCACAACTTGTATGTATTCTTTATTGTTTTCGTCAGCAACATTGATTTATTAAATGAAGACATAATTGAGCTTTACTTCTCCGACGTCTTTCTCAACACTACAAAGGAAAACGTTGCTTTCTTGTAAAATTGAATAATTTTGTTTCCCTGTCATTTATTCAAGCAAGCAACGCGTTAGCAACTAGATCATAGTATAGGCCAAAACCAGTCCAAATTAAATTCATTAATCAAGTCCAGTCACACAATTTGAAAAGTCACAGTGAATCCGGGATGACACTTAACCAATATACTTATTTGTTTATTCATGAATCAAATTAACCTACAGCGCGATGATAGCACAAGTTGTTTGTGCGATGGTGAGAAGAAGGAGAATAACAGCTGCAATGACAGAGATAGACGCCCACGGAGTGTTGAAATAATTTTGCTTCAAATTTGCCTTCCACTCATGACAAGGTATTTTGCAATAGGCATGTAGATCTGCAGTAAGGCCAGAGTACTGGAAATTTGTATTATGCTCGCAGTCTTGGATAAGGCTCTGAAAAGTTGTTAAAAATCTTCCAGTTTTCCCCAATCCAATAATTCCATTCTGCATAAGGAATTCCGCATCCTTCTGAGAGTCGACGAGGAAACTCATAATTGTAACATAGTCATTAAGATATCGAGTGTGGCCATGGAAAATCTCGTAAATAAGCTAGAAGTGGCCTGAAAAACACACACACTCCGTGGAATCATACACTGTCAGAAACGGAATCTCCAAAATTCCGTTATTGAAAGTGATGTCAAATACAAAGGAAGATTTTTGCTCGCAGACTTAAACTTGACTCCGGCATTTATTGAAGTTCCTTGGAGCTAGGTATGCGTTGCTCTTTGAATGCACGTTGGACACGCGCTTGGGATGGTTGGAGACAGAGGTTTAGTAGATCAAGAAAATGTTTCGCTCTTGGAAAGTGGATTTGGAACATGTTCTCCTCCATGGGGAGAAGTTGATAAAAAAGAATTAATAGTGGCTTACAGGTAATTATGATCAATGAAACTCCCTCATAGTAGTCACCATATGTTTCCGTTTTGGCTAGATTAAACAGGTCACTGAGGATGAACAGTGGAAGCTGATTTTCTAGCAGCAATAAGTCAATTCTGATGTGCTTGAACAACCATGGTTTTCTGAATATTCGGTCATCATTAGTTATGAAATCAAGCGTACAAACTCTGAGAAAGCACTCAATGAGAAAGATAGCATCCACTAATATGATTGTTATGAACTCATTACTTTCAAGATTAATGGTTTCTGCATAACAATTGCGCAATTCTAATTCCTTTTCCTTAATTAATGCAAGGAAACGTGCCATGTGTACCTTAGTTCGTTGTAGAAAATGCTCCATGTATCTTATTTTATGCTCTTCCATGGCTTCTAACTCTGGATTACCATGGTGAAGCGGGCCAATTGAAACTACTTGTGGGGTGTAATGACTTGGACGAACACGCCGTTTGGGCTCAGGAACTCTGTAGATGCAACACTCTTCGGATAAGGGATGCAAGGTCTTGAATTTCCCACTCAAAGAATCTGCTAACTTCTCCATATCAATCGTTGCATTCTTGCTTTCATCCATATGTTCTGTCACTTGCTGCAGTCCGAACAAAATAATAACAACCAAGTAATCAAGCCAGAGTGATCTCAAGTTGAAGAACAAGAAACTTGCAATTGCCCTGTCTGTAGCATATGCCCTGCATTTATGAACAAAACCAATAATTGACTCAAAAAGGCCCTCGCATGAACATTGACGCGGTCTTACAGACAACGCCTTTTTCTTTTTCTTTTTCTTTATCCTTTTCCATTTTTCCCAACTTTACATAAATTCCTAAGACACTAGGCCCTGCTCCACAGCTTGTACCGCATATGAATACTGATTCATGTTTGGAGTGGAATATTATATTATCAACCACTTTCTAGGTTGGATTTTAACACTATCATACTGCTTTTCTAAAGCCTAATTTTAATGATAAGTGATAACCGAATAACCCACAGGTAATTGCAATCAAAGAATTAATTCTTGCATAGAAAAGTTACCACAGGTACAAGTGCTTTTAATTGGATTCAGATCCTCTACTCATTTTATCTTTTACTTTTGAGTGTTCAAAATGTGGACCTGCCACAACTTGTAAAAAAGAGAAGATGATCAACGCTGCCTCACTGGCATTACCATTCTGAAATTTATTTGATTTTCCCCAGCGGCCAAGGAAGTCAATTAAAATGATTGAACGTGAAAGCAATGTATGTGGACTGTAATTGGACGAGCAAAAATTGACCAGCGAGAAACAATGCAAACAAGTGATCAACGAAGTCTTTCTTAATGCTCAAAATGAAACAAGTTGCTTACCAAGTGAATGCATGATTGAGTTTTTTTCTTCTCCGAGGTCCTTCTTAATATTAAAAATGAAACAAGTTGCTTTCTTTTAAAATTGAATAATTTTGTTTGTCTTTCATTTCTTCAAGCAAGCAACACGATGGCAACTAGATCATCAAGTAGGCAAAAAATCAGCCACAACTTAAATTCATTTATGTCAAATCACACAATTTAAAAGTGAACTGGCGAATAGACATTAGACAACAGATATGATTAAAACGGTACTTTTTCTTTCTTCATATTTTTTAATGAATTATTACTGCCCGACGAATGGAAACAAAATTGAGGTGGCAGAGCAACTCAGTCATCATCACCGACAAGTCAGCCTACCCCATTGGGAAGAAATAAAAAAATAATCGTAATCAGCCTAGCAGAGGAAAAAGAAAAATGCGTTGTTAAGATAAGATATATCATACAGACTAGTTATCAATCACACCTGCATGATTATCTCTCTTATTCTGTGATTGACGTACACGAAACAAAAAAACCGGCAATATAAATGCAAAAGAAATTAATCCTTCTGAAAAAAAAACGTATAATCTGAAAATTGTATAAATTAATCTACAATGCGATGAGAGAGCAAACTGTTTGCACGATGGTGAGTATTAGGAGAATAACAGCTGCAATTACGGAGATAGACGCCCATGGAGTTATTGAAATAATTCTGCTACAAGTTTGCCTTCCAACCATGCCACGGTAATTTGTAATAGTACTGTAAATCTGTAACGACATCGGCATATTGGAAATCGGAATCCATTACACAATTTGTTTTAAGGCTCTGGAAAAGACTTGACATTCTTTTACTGTTTCCCAGCCCAATAATTCCATTTTGAATGAGTATGTCGGCATCTTTTGGAGTGCGGACAAGGAAACTCAAGAGTTCAACATAGCCATTGGAATATCCGGGATAGCCAAGCATATTCTCGAAAGTTAGTTTGTTTCTGTATAAACATTCTGTGTGGCCACCAAATGATGCGAAAAATGGAATTATCAGAATCCCATTTCTGTTAGGAAACTGAGCTTCCTCCCAAAATCACTCCAAGCAATTTTGTCAAACAATAAATTAATAGAAAAATTAAATAAAAATAATATCAATCTCATAACACAAAATTTATGTGGAAAACTTCAAATCAGAGAGAAAAACCACGGCCGTTGTCAAGAGACAACTAGAGAAAATATTTACTATGTGAAAAATTGTTATAACCATACTCTCAAAAATAATTTACTCTTAGAAATAATTTTCTCTCACCCAAACCTCGAATACACCTAATTTCTCACTAAATTCTAGAGAACTTCACAAACCCCACCTAATTTCTTGCTAAATTCTAGAGAACTCACAAACACTTCAGCTCTCTTTCTCTCACAAGAAAGTAGATTTAAGAATGGATATAAAAAGAGGGGAGAATCCCTCCTTTTATAGCCACCTAGTGGTTCTTGTTCATTTTTTGCTTCCTTTTTTATCTTCTTTGCATGGGGGCACCCACCTATTTTTCTTTGTTCAATAATAGTGGCTAGCTCTAAATTTGCAGTTTCTTTGACAGCCACCAGCCACCGTCTTTGAAACTTTTTTTTAATCACACTTTCAACAATCTCCACCATGATTAAAAAAAAATTCATTGCTATTGCTACAAAGCATTGTCTTTACCAACAACCATAATTCTTAATGTAGAGAATTATCACACTCCACCATAAAAGAGTATACCACTTAAAATTAATTACCAATTCTAAGAACTTTACACCGACACATGTCTAAATATTCCACTGAAATTTATGGTGCAACTTCCATGTTGGCTTTCCTAGAAGTTCGTCAACCATCGACATAAATTCCACCACACACCTTGAATTAATGCCAACCATGCCTTGTGTACAAATCTTATGAATCCACTAGAAGAACACATCTTTTTCATGGCACTAGCGGCATACTATGAGGATGCCACCATAATCCATTTTACAAGGGACCATCGTCTCCCATGCTATGAGTGTATATGCTATGATCGGAGCCACTTGCCGATCTGCTCCATTTCTTCTTTGAAAATCTCTTTTTAGGTGTCCTAATTGTCCACACCCCCAGCAGATTCCTTTCTTCATAGAATTATTTATCTTCCAATTCCACACAGCTGCTAAAGCTGAGACATTGGTAGTTTTAGTACTTTCACCACTCAGTCTTCTTTCTTCTGAGAGTAAAGTACTAGTAACTTCTTCAAGATTTATTGTCTCATTCCCATACATCAAAGTAGGTAACAGGTGTTTGTAGGAATTTAGAAGTGACCACAATAGCCTAAGCGTATTGTCCTTGTCTTTAATTTTACCTCCAATGGCTTCTAGTTCTGTCACAATATCATTGAGAACACTGAGGTGTTCAGAAATTTTTATACCTTTGGCCATTCACAACGTGTAAAATCGCTCCTTTAGGCACAACCAATTTGAGATGCTCTTTGTCTAATACAACTTTTCTAGCCTTTCCCAAGACTCTTTGGATGTGGGAATATTTCCTACATTTGCAAGAACATTCTTTGCTAGACACAATCGTATAGCAGTTGCAGCTCTATAATCTACATCTCTCATATTGGCTTTTCCAGAGCCACTACTAGAAGTAGGAGATGACTTTCTCTTCAATGCCTTGTGTAACCCAGATTGAATCAATACATCTTTGACTTGAATTTGCCATAAGCCAAATTTTATTTTCCCATCAAATTTTTCTATTTCAATTTTCACTGGGCTTGAAATTTTTAATTTTGACATATTTGCTTAACAAATCAACCTTTGCTCTTTACTACGAACTATTTGGATTGACTCCTACTGCTTCACGTGAACAGTACTGTATACGTGAACAATACCACGACACCAAAAATTTCAACCAATGGCTTTGATACCACTGTTAAGAAATTGAGCTTCCTCCCAAAATCACTTCATGCAATTTTGTCAAGCAATAAATCAATAGAAAAATTAAATGAAAATAATATCAATCTCACAACACAAGATTTACATAGAAAACTCTAAATCCTGAGAAAAACCACGGACGTTGTCAAGTGACAACCAGAGAAAATATTTACTATGTGGAAAATTGTTACAACCACACTTTCAAAAATAATTTCTCTCACCCAATCCCTAAATACACCTAATTTCTCACTAAATTCTAGAGAACTTCACAAACCCTTCAACTCTTTTTGTCTCACAAGAATTAGATTTAAGAATGGATACAAAATGAGGGGGAGAATCCCTCATTTTATAGCCACCTAGTGGCTACTATTCATTTTGTTGCATCTTTTTTTTTTTTATCTTTTTTGCATGGGAGGCACCCACTTATTTTTCCTTATTTAATAATGATGGCTAGCTCCAAATTTACGGTTTCTTTTGACAGCCATCAACCACCAAATTTGAAACCTTTTTTTAATCATACTTTCAATAATTTCTAAATCGATGTCAAGTTGATTTTGCAATACAAATGGCCACGAGTCAAACTTGCGCCTTGACTTGATGAAGTTCCTTTATCCCATGTAAGAGAGATTGTAATATTTGTCAATATTAAAGTTTGAAATAGTTTCATGGTTAGAAGTTATCGTGAGCCATTTATTGAGAAAACAACTAGCTGATAGTTTCCAGAGAGCATGTTGAAGGTTCTGGAATGTAACGATGATCCAATAACTAAGTTAAACGGCTAGCCGAAAGTTTCCAAATAGTATGTTAAGGTTTTGGAATCTAACAGCGATTCGATAACTAAGTTATCGGTAGCAAACTATGAATAGATCCAAAATTTCAAACTGAATTGTGTCTTTTTGAAGATATGTTGTTATTAATGGTTGTAATGTTTCGATAAAAAAGAACTTTCTTTATTAAATAGACACTTAATATCAATATAAATATAAATTATCACAAATTAAAAGATATATGTTCTTGGAATACAATTTTGTTTGTTAGAAATTATGTTTAGGATTTGTTATATCTTGAAGGTAATTTGCCTTTGAATTCAATAGCAAACCAAGTGTGGTGAGGGCAAATAAAACCTTAAAGGAAAGTATTAAAACATGTCTCAAATCCTATAAATTTTCCATCTTCTTTGTATCCATATTCTCAAATTACACCAATAATTTTTAAGGTTTTATTTGTAATGGAGGTTGAGAAGAATATGTCTTCATTCCTTAATCATAATTAATTGAACATTTTTGATGGGCGCTAATTTTACTCGTTGGAA